>APFE030479990.1:142396-166463 GCA_000404065.3 Pinus taeda | reverse complement strand
TAATACATATCTGATCCTGTATTGTTTATGAATATAGATCTCTGTTCTTCGATAGTATTATGCTGCTTTGATTCCACAGGTGCTCTCTGAAGCTGTGTAGACAAAGAAGGAGCGGAAAAGATCTATCGAGAAGGAGAGGAATCGAGCAAGGAACCAAGTGCAAGACAAAGGTTGGTGTCCCCTGTTCCCCTCTTGTCTATTTTTCATAAAGGAAAACGAAAGTAGTTTTAACTTGTTTGTTTCTAAGATAGCTGCCATTCTTAGTGGGAATAGCAACTCTAAGTGGACACTATTCCCGGTAACAAGGGCGTGAGATGAGACTCAACGCGCAGATAGGAGAATATGAAATGGATTAGGTTATTCTGGATCTGGGGTTAGACGCAAACATTTTGCCGAAGCAAACTTAGGAGCGAATGGGGAGACCCGTGCTGCAGTGGTCTCCGATTCAGTTAAGGATGGCAAATCAATAGAAAATCATACCCATGGGACAACTGCAAGAAATAACTGTAGATATTGAAGGCGTGAGTGCATTGGTTGACTTTGAAGTGATAGAAATCGTGGATGATAGCAACCCCTACCTTGCACTCCTTGGTATTGATTGGGCTACTAACGTGAATAGGGTAATCAACCTAAAGAAGCGAAAGATGATTGCATAATAGTACCCTTAGATCCTGCTGAAGGATCGTGCTATACTAAACCAGTCCGCGATTACAAAAGCAATGACAATTTGGACTACATATATAAAATAACAGCACGAGACCAAGATTGGGTGAATCCAACAGCGAATGGCCGAATTGCATGGGATCGCAAGATTTCTTGCACCTCATACTCGAATGAAGAATTAGAGCACTGGCAGAATCAGCTACATGAAGTAACTACGCTGAGTTGTAACATGATGACCCAGTCGTTGAGCTGTGTGTCATCAGAGGTACAAAATATTCCTACTTATGATGGCTTGAATGATGTGGATGTGTTTTTGGATGCATTTGAGAGGGAAGTACTAGAGAAGTAGTGCTTCCAGGCTTTGGACTGGGCACTATGCACTATGCCCGCGAGATGGTGGGGTACGCACAAGGGTAGTTTTGATGACTGGCGTGACTGCAGGAGGATGATGATAACACACTTTAGGAAGCCAAAGGTACAAGTGACAAACAACTATCACGGGAAGGACAATCCCCGTGCACACTTGGCCAAATGGGCTAAGACCTATGGTGCGAAGCCCCAACCTGAATGGGTGCACTTGTTTTGTCACACCTTGGATGCCATCCCAATGAATTGGTACTTGGAGACAAAGCTCCACCATGGCACAGGTGAATGGGATATTTTGTGCAAAGGATTCATAATGATGTTCAGCTTCGAAGACAGGTTTGACTATATTAACGAAGTGCTACAAGAAGTTAAAGCAAAAATCTTCAGGATACCACAGGATCCTTTAGATCTAATTCAACTTGCTTAGATAACTTAGCTGAGCCACATGATGGAATGCTATAACGTGACAATCAAAGAAGAAGACGAGTACCCCTGAAAGATTGATATCCCTAAAACCGAGGGTCGCCGCGAGGTTGAGGAACCGCAGATCGAGAATCCTGATATAACCACACAACTGAAAACGAAACAGGTAAATATTGGTACAGAGGCAGAACCAAAATTCACGAAGGTTGGAGATTATTGGGATGAAGTGATGGTAGATAAGGTCACCGAATTGCTCTGCGAATAACAGGATTTGTTCCCTACCAAGTTTATAGAGATAAAGGGGATAATAAGATACCTAGGCATTATGTAGATCACGTTAAAACCCGACAGGAAGCCGGTTAAGCAAAGACCTTATCGTCTCAATCCGAAGTATAAGGAGAAGGTCTAATTAGAGTTAGATAAGATGCTCATTACAAGCATCATTGAGCCCATAGAAGAATCTGATTAGGTCATTGGAGGAAGCATATCGAATGGTCCCGAAGTTGGCCATTCCCGAGGGAGAACCGGTTGAGGTAGGTGTTCGCAAGCTTGCTATGAGGGTGCGCGATGCTAGCATAGAGTTGCCTAAGGTTCAACTGGAGCTGAACCTACAGATTGCATATTTACAGTTGAAGGCCCAGCCTTCAATTCCGTTGGAAGTAAAGGAGCAACGTGCAACTGCTATCACAGAGGCAATAGCGGTGGTAGACAGTGCAATAGTAGACTCTACACGCCTGTTTGAATAGTTGTTCGAGGTCCTGAAGAGTCTACAGGAGGATCCTAATGTACATCAGTTGGAGACAGAGGCACGAGAACTGCAACAGTGCTACGATGAAGTAAAATGTACAACGCACATTGTCACTCTCACACAGAGACTCGCAAAGCTACAGGAGGCCAAAACATTAAAGGAACAAGTAGATGCAGTGCATCAGAAAGAAGCAGTGCTTAGTTGGACGAAGCTTATTTAGTAACGACCTCCATTAAAGGCAAGCCTGCTAATCTGCAAGTGATTCAACAAAAGCTTCAGGCTGACAGTTTAAGACCAGTGACAGAGCAGTTGGTTGAGGAAGTGAAGCAGGCAGCCGCATAGTGCACTGCTGAAGTGGCAGTCATACAGATCGAGCTGGGAGGTCTTCTCGCCAAGATCTCCGCACTTGTAGATTGACTCGAGGGAAAGTCACCATGTTTGTGTTGGGGGGATGTTAGGAATGGGTTCCCCTAAGAGAAGTTTTGGGGCTAAAAGCCCATGTTTTGGGATAATCTTGTAATAAAATTGTAAATTCTCTGAATTTTGCGGTCGTGAAGGGTGAAGGTGTCAAGAGTCATAAAGGGTTGTCCACCCTTTTTTTGTAAAGTGTCAAATCGGCTGTAAAGATCCACCCATGGTCCGCAGACCATGGGATTGTATAAAAAGGAGGTAAGTAGGTAAGCTTTGAGTAGAAAAAAAAATGTTAAGTAAGGAAGAAAGTAGCGAGTGGAGAAGTCTAAGTGTTCTCGGGTCTTAGCGTAGGTAGAGGCTCTGGAGCTGAGTGCATAGAGGCCTAGGGTGGAAGTCCGCAGCTGAGTGCGGGGACCCCTACAATTGTGTACGCAGGGCGGATAAAGTCTGTATTAAACTAGAAGATATCAATAAAGAGAAGTATTATGCAATTACAATGTATTTAGTTCCTATTGATGCATCTGATTATATTGCATTTTGGGTTTAATTTACAATGTTTATTTGATGCGCGAATATATGTGATTGTATCGGTTAATTGAACGCAAGTAAGGATATCAGTTTACGCGACTAATTGTGATTGATTAGTAAGATAAATAAAACACTTGAGATAACTTGGGAACCTATATAATACATTGTCATAGCTGCGTGAAAGTACCTGGACCACGGGTTAGGGCTGCGTGAAGGTCAATCGTACACCTTCGCAGAGGTACTGAAGGGTGAAATAAAGGGTAGACTAACAGAGCCCTGAGGCTTAGCGACCTGTGCTAAAGTAGGGGCAGAGAGTATAAACCGACATCACGACCATTTGAGGGTGCAAAAACTTGGTTCCAGCATCCCCCCATACTACTTCGGGTGAGACTTCGGTCCACGCTCCACGGGATGATGCTAAAAGGGCCAATAGTGTAGGGATTTGTTTGGCTAAGTAACACTAAACTTGGGTCAAGGCCCACAAAGCCAATATTCCTTCAAAGTTTAAAATTTCTAAAAGTTAAAATCTAACTTGTACTAATGCTTTTAGAACCATTCAAGCAAAGTTGAGCATTGAAGTATATCCATTACTTTTGTACATGAATATCCTTATTAGAAGCATACCTTAGGAAATTGACAATATTAGTTCTCTCATGTCTTAATGTTTTAGGAGTCATTCTAGCAAAGTTGAGCAAATAAAGTATGCTTAGCACGTTGTTTTTTAAATGAATAGTCTTTCTAGAATTATACCTTATGATATTGAATATAGGTTCTTTTATATCTTTAGATCAATGTATCATAAAAACAGGTATAAGAATAAGGCATCATAAAAATAAGCAAGAAAGTGTCATGTTAAATCAATGCATCATAAAAATAAGCAAGAAAGTGTCCTGGTTACCGGGTGTAAGCCCCAGAAGTGATGATTGATGCTATGTGATTCGTTCTCCACATTTCACTAGTTTCAATCCCACTTCTTCACCCCTGTGAGCATCACCCAATTCAATGAGTGCTAAGTGAACTATTCAAAAATCATGAGAAATTAGTCAGTTACGACTACCTCTCATGGAAATGGTCATACGTGAATGACTTACCTA
The DNA here is from genome assembly GCA_000404065.3 of Pinus taeda. Classification (NCBI taxonomy): domain Eukaryota; kingdom Viridiplantae; phylum Streptophyta; class Pinopsida; order Pinales; family Pinaceae; genus Pinus; species Pinus taeda. The sequence continues at coordinate 162,230 of APFE030479990.1, read as the reverse complement.
ACGCGGTTGAATCCCAAAATGATATAACAAAACTTCATGTTTAAATCAATCCGTGAAATTAATAGGGAAGTAGGTCTTAGAGGGAAGGATGGAATCACAAGGAAAAAAAATATCACCGCATTTAAAGCTAGTCATGTCAAAATAAAGGAAGAAGAGGATATATTAATCTAGTCTCTAAATCCTTGGGGTTTTTATACACCAAAAGATGGATTTAAGGCGTTAGCTTATTAAGATGAAATAGGGATGCAATTGTGGTGGTGGAAAAATTCTAGAGGTCCAAATGCCCTTTGAAATATCATATATTATTGTAGTTATTGCTAAATAGCATAGCTTTAACTCAAAATAATCTCTAAAAAATAAATACAAAGGTTCCAAAGTGATGTACACTATGCAAGATGAGTGGGGAAACAAATTGTCATCTACTCATGTTTTGTGCATATACAAAGAAAGTGTAGAATCAGGTTAAATTTTTAACTAGCTTATGAAGGAACTCCATGAAGGAGGACTATGAATTTGGTGTGAAAATGTAAATGTTAAGAATTTCAAAGAATTGTTTTTTAATTGCTTAGGGTATATGATTCACAAGGAAAGTAATACTATTTGATAATAGGTTCATATTCCCTATTCATTGTGTTGTTCAAGGGTTAAATATTCTTACCAATTTCAAATATGTTAAAGAAGCAAAGCCACCTAGTAAGATTGTTTAGGAAATCATAAATAAGTCTACAGTTTGGGTCTATTTTGTTGGAGCAACACAAGGCAACCCTCCAATAATGGGATATGGGGGTATATCATCTCTTAATGATTCTCATTATGTTAGTTTCAAGTAGGGATTGGACAAAGATTAATAATTAAGTGAAGCTAATGGCCCTAAATTTGTCCATCACCTTGGTAATAAAACATGGAGTTAAGAATCTCCATGTATTTAAAAATTCTTTACTTGTTATTAAGTGAAGGAAGAAAGCATGTGTTCTGAGGAACATTACCCTATAGTTGCTAATGGGAGAAATCATCAATATCTTAGCAGGGTTTAATAATATTTATTTCATTTTCTATATCAAGAAAAGAATCAAATAGCAAATGGACTATCAAAGGTTGACTTACTATAGTAATGGAGATATGAAATATAATTAAAGAGCACATGGTCATATTATGAATATGTTTATATGTATTTCTTATTATTATTGATCCTTGTTTTGTTTTTTATATGGAAGAGGAAGAAAATCTTCAAAAGTATAATCAGAAAAGTTCGTGTGAAGTTTTAAAAAGTGGCCAATCATGGACATTATAATATTCACTTATTTTTAGCTTGAAGAAGACCTTTTTTTAATGTTGGGAAACATATGTGATATTGGATTTTATCTTTATCAATAAAATTACAAATTTTCTAGTGGAACCCAATAAAAAATCAACACACCATGTTTAAAAATCAATGTACAATAAAAATAACTAGAATAACCACATGGTTTAAACAATGCAACATATAAATAATCATTGAGCATGTTACTCAAATTTCCCAACCTTAGCACCACTAAGATGCACACAAGAGGAGAGAGAATAGTTTTTTGTGGGATTACCCTAGGGGTGTAATGAAGGGTTGAAGGGCCATTCAATATAAGATCGATTGTGTTCACAATGCTTATTAAAAAAATCATACTAGATACATGGTTAAAACAATGCAACATACAAATCATCATTGAGCATGTTATTCAAAATTCCTAACCTTAGCACCACTAAGATGCACACAAGAGTAGAGAGAATAATCATTTATAAGATCCTGCCTAGGGGATTAATCAAGGGTTGAAGGGTCATTCAATGTAAGGCGGATTGTATCCACTATGTTTATCAAAAAAATCCCACTAGGTACATGATGTTTATTAAATAAAGCCCCCTAGGTAGTTAAAATTGAATGAATGCAATGTGGCATCATTAAAGAAGCTCCACTAAGTAGTCAGCATTGGGTTATGGTGAGGGTTTTCTAGCTATCTATAAATAATGATGAAGTCATACCCATGGATAATGGCTTAGAGTATGTTGTATTTGAGCTCAACTCATGAAGAGGTTGCCACCTTGAAATGGCAAGCGGACAAGAGTTAATCCTTCAATAAAAAATAATTTTATGATGTTGCCCTACTTAAGGGTATTTTGATATATGAGGTTAAGAGGATTTTCTAATATTATCGAATATCTTATTTGTGATTCATTTTTAAGTGTTAAAGATCACTACAAGTTGTATTAGATTTCTTTCTTGGACAAAAGAACGGATTTTTTTTTTTTTGAATATTTTCAAAGGAAACATTGAGGATGTGACATTCAAAATTCATTTTTGAAGCTTTCTATGAAGAATTTATAGAAGAAAATAATAGATCTAAGTTCCTCTTGATATATGTGTCTTTCTTACTCCATATATCATGGGTCTAAAATCTTTTCCTCACTCGAAATTTGCATTTTCTGCATATTTTTATCATAATTCAGATCTAAAATTTTGGATAACAGCAATATTGACCTTATTTCAACATACTATCAAGTGGAAACTCATGAATATCTCTTACTCTTGGTTTATGCGATCGTATTTCACTCTTGTGCATCAAAAGGTAACTTGCTCTTACATTTGTTGAGTGATAAATAAGTGTTGGTTGGTGTTTTCTATTGTAGCTTATTTAGACCTAACATTAATTAAGAACAACAACCTATCACTTAAGAATTAACTCCTAACCCTCATTATATTATGGTGGTTATGTCATTGTTTCTTATTGAAAATAGGCTTAAGGCATTTACTATAATCCGGATTGGATCATTGTATTATTTGTCATCCATATTAATACTTCAAAAGTGGAAAAATTGGAGGAATCAACTCACAAGACCATTTTTACCAATGGGTGTCAGTTTACAAATCGGGGTTTAAAACCTTATAGAGGAAATTTGAGGCATTTAATGAAGTTTTTTGTGGTTCAAATATTCTCTCTTATGATAGACCCCTTAACATTATTGCACACTCGGATATCTTTCCAATGACACAAGAAAAAACTCAAACAAAGTCTATATGCAAAAGTCATGGCACCTGAAAGTTAACCTTCCTACTTTGTCCACCATGATTGGAGAGGATGCTATGTCAACCCCATTTCTCATGGAAAGTGTGATAGACACATGAACAACATGAATAAGACTCTATAAGAGTCGAGTTGTAACTCATATTGAGGGTTGGGTGGGTCAAATTAAACCCCTAGTTGGCTATCAGGATATGTTATAAACATACCACTAAGAGGAAAATGAGTTTGATTATATTCTAGTGCATTTTGTTCCATAATAGAGAAGGGTAGTTGAGACTAGATAGAGAGAGGGTAGAATAGAGAGGGTTTATGTTATGTCGTAGCCCACAAGCCACAGGTATCACTCTTTTATATTTGCACCATTTCCATTAAGAGAAAGAGAGAGCAAAGCAGCCACACCTTCCAACTAGGTTTTTCTTCAAAAGGGTTTCCTAGGTCATATCTTGTGTTATTATGGTTTTGTGAGTGATTCTTTTACATGTTCTTTATTTGTCACATTTTATATTTTCCGTGCTTACATAGTAAATAATAAATTAATAACTCCAAAAATATATGGAAAATTAACCCTCATAACATATATTTTTGAGTTCAGCCAAATTTTAATGGATATTTTGTGATGAACTATCTAGTGGAATATCCACAATAGTTTATGGCTCATATTGGTACCAAAGTAGGTTTTTTGGATATAGTGTGAGGAGTTATAGGGGATCTAGATCAATTAAGTAGAAATTCATACATCCCTAACCATGGTCGATGGATCTGTTAATAAATCTTGAGATCCAGAATATGTACCTTCTCATAGTCAAATCAGAGAGAAAGTTAAGGGATCAAGAAGAACGAGAAGAGTCTAAGAAAGGACCTGAAAAAGGAAAAATTGAGTTCTAATGTCGTTAACCATTCAAAATATTTTTTCTAAGATGGAAGCAAAGCTCGATATCATGGTGTATATAAGGAGAAGAGGAAAATATTTTTTCTCGATTGAAACTAGAGGACCATGCCCTTACTTACTAAGAAAACCACACATAAACCCTAAAGTTGGATGGGGATCCTCCAATAACTAAGTGGGATGATTATGAAACTCCCATAAATTATGAATTGTACAATATCAAGTATGTAGAGGATTAATGGATCATGTGAAATTACTTCAGGAAGAGATAGGGGTAGAATGTATAAGAGTGCACCACATAATTTAGAAAGATGGAAATAATGCTAAGTATCTTTCCCAATAACCCAAACATAGTCCTCAAGTATCTAGGGGACTTACATATCCATCTATGAAATCAAGTGATGTTGTTAAAACCTAGAACAATAGATGAAGCTTGTGTAGAGGCACAATACCTACAAAACATAGGCCATAAAAAAGAGTAGTCAAGTGCGTCAAAGTAGAAGGAACACCAGGAAGCTTCCAAATAAGGGAAGAAGAAATGGAAAGGGGTAAAGGAAAAAAATATAACAACCACAAAATTGATCTTAATTTATGAAGGAACATAATGAAATAAATATTCAAACCAAAACACGGAGATACAAATAAACATAATTTCAATTAATAGATAGCAACTGTTGAAAATTGTTTACATACATAAGAGAAACAAACTAGTTCGAGTGATGGTAGTTTATCTCTGAGAAGATATGTGATAACTACATGCCTTCTGACTGGGTTGTAACAATGATGTAAGGCCTTTTTATCATGAAGAAAGAATGAGAGACCCTAAACATCCAAAAAACTAACCCTAGGAGATGAAGCGCCAAATTTTTGCGAGCCCTATTGGGGTTAGTTGGTACATCAACTTCCCAAGGTCATAAATTTCGCATACAATATTCATTTGGAATGTATTATACCTCATTAGAAATATGTATCTAAGGACAACAACTTTTGATTGCATCCCACAAGAATTGAAGACAATGGTCAGTGCCACAATCGGGGGCCCACTACGGCAATCTACAATGTTATTGGTGTTGCCCTTCTTGTATTTAATGTTCAAATGTAATTGTTGCAAGTATGTGGGACATTTTTTATGGTGATCATCTTGCAAATTCCCCTGTGCTTGCATAAACTGAAGAGGTCGGTGATTTGTGTGGATGATTTTCTCCTTCCCCATAATGTAATGTTTCCACTATTTGCAAGCCTGCACAATGAAGTACATATCCTTATCATAGGCGGGGTATTTTTGAATAGTATCAAAGAGTGTCTCACTATGATAAGCCATTGGATGCTCTTGTTGGGTGATAACTACACAAATAGCATAGTCAGAGGCATATGTATCAATTTCAAATGGTTGTTGTAGGTATGGCAATGTGAGTACTGGCATAGAGAAAATCCAATGTTTTTGCTCAACGAATGCCTTCTAATGTGCCATAGACCAAAACTGCTTTGCTTTTGCTCTGCCCTTGGTAACTTGACTCAAAGACTAAGTGATATGACAAAATCCCAACACGAACCTTCGATAGAAATTAGCAAGGCCCAAAAGTTTGTGAAGCTCTGTGAGAGTTGTCAGCGTTGGCAATACCGAATTACTTGGATCTTAGCTGGATCCACATGCACACATTTCTCATCAATTATGTAGCCCAAATATTAGACTTGATAAATGCCAAAGGATAATTTCTCCAAATTTCCACATGGTTTGTGTTATCATAGGGTCTGAAGGACCTACTGAATATGTTGCAAGTCATGTGCTCAACTCCTGCTGAAGATGAGGATGTCATCCAGATATACAACCACGAATGAGTTGGTGAAAGGCTGTAAGATGTCATCCATCAACCTCATAAAAGTTACAGGGACATTTTTCAACCCAAAGGGCATGACCAACCACTCAAAGAGGCCCTCCTTAGATTTGAAGGTGGGCTTCCATACATCTGTGTGTTCTATAGGAACTTGGTGATATTCAGACTTCATATCAATCTTGTTGAAGTACTTTGACCCCTTGAGTTGGTTTAGAAGGTGATCAATCCATGGGATCAGGTATTTTTTCCTAGTAGTGATCTTATTCAGTGCCCAATAATCAATGCAGAGTCTCCAAGTCCCATCCTTCTTCTGTACGAGTACAATTGGGCTCCCATAAGGTGAGGAGCTTAGTCAAATGTGCTTTTTCTGTAGCAACTCCTAGATTTTTCGTTCCTCATTTTCCAAAAGGGAGTGATGGTATACTACCCCATTGGGTAGAGATGACCCAGGAGTCAGATCAATTGAATGCTTGACCTGACAATGCAAGGGTACCCCTATGGGTGAGGAGAAGACATCTAGGTACTCATCCATGACATTGTCAACTTGCTTCTGCTATGTGGGGGAACCCTTTCCAAGGGTCATGGATGTGGCTACGATCTTCCCCTTACTTTGATAGTGAATCAGAAAGGAAAAAAAATTCCTAGTCTAGGAGATCATATTACTACATTTCTTAGCAAAGATCAAAGAAATGGCAGTAGAAGGGGCTACCTCCGGGATCCTGTATAACTTTCTACCCAAAGTAATAATAAAAGTGTGACTTCTAGACTCATACATAACATGAAAATTCCACAAGTATGGTTGGCCTAATAAAACATCACAAACTTTAAGAGTTGTAACATCACACAATACCTCATCTGTGAAGGGCTTGATGTTGTATGGAAGGCAACATTGTTGGATGACATGGAGATCTCATCCTTGGTGAAGCCACAGCATGGTGTATGGTTGTGGATGTGGTGTGGTCATCATGCCCAACCAACTAATGATCTTTATTGAGATTAGGTTCTTTTGGCTCCCACTATCGACAAAGAACTGCATTGGAAAACCCTTCACCCACATCTATGAGTGGAAGAGATGCTCTCCCTCCTATGGATCTTCAGGCCCAATCTTTTAGACCTTGGTGGTGGAAATGGTAGCAGTAGGTTCCGAATCAATAATTTTCTTTCCCTTTTTGTTCCCCTTATTGGATTTTGGCTCAAAGTTGGAACACGCATCTGACTCTTAATCTTTTAACTCGGCCACTAGTGACTTCTTAGTGTGACACTCATTTGTGTTGTGGGTGGGGCTCTTACGGAACTCACACCACTTTTCAGTATCCTTCTTCGTCCTCATGGTGTTATTCTTTGCTTATAGCTCTAATAGGTTGTCCTGGGTGGCAACACCATGGCTTAATCCTTTTTTCGTAGATCCAAAGTCTCACTTCTTTTGTTTAAATTTCTACTTGATCCTCACCTCATATCGGTATGTTGTGCCAAGCAAGGAGATTTCCATGAACTCCATTTCTTCTAAGATGTATTTATGCAAATAACCATAGTACTTGAGTATCAGATGTCGATCATAATCCTGGATACCTAACTTTGTGCATAGGGTATGGAAAATGTTTGTGAACTCTGGCACATCTTGGTCCCTTCCCTGGTGTAGTGTGGTCCACTTTATTTACTTATCTTCATATCTTATGATAGGGTAATATTGTTCCTTGATGACATTTATTAGTGTAAATATTTCGGAAAGGCGTACCAAAAATACTTCACTTAAGTCACTGGTGACAAGTAACCCTAATAACAAGATGTGGTTGTTTACGCTTCAGATCTGCAATGACAAAAGAAGAAAACCCTGCAACAAAAAGATCATATGTAATCTAAAACATAGAACAACAAGAAATAACTGATGCAATAACCCAATAGAAGAAGACTTTAAATGAATAATATTTTTATCAATAACACTTAGTGAAGAAGATTTACAACATGGGTATCCCCCTCCATGGAATGGGTCCTTTAATGTCCTTGTGCTCCAGCTATATGCTTCTCTCTCTCAATATGTCGAAAACCCAAAACATGATATAGCTCAAGTATGAGCTCAAATGGCATGAGAAGATAATGGTGACGATGATAGTATTCGTGGTGAAGAATGAATGGAAAACCCTCTTATTTATAGCAAAGAATTGGGCTAGATTATAAATTGGAAAATAATAAAATATTATTGACCAAATCAAGATCTAACTATTAGGAGTACTTTACTATATTTTTTGGAGAGGGAAAAGATATTCAAAGTGGTCAAATATCTTTATTTAGAAAATGGTTGAAGTAATTAACAAATAAAATGAATTATTAATCACTTTTTAAGGATTAATAAAAGTGTGAATTTGAAATAATTATTAAATAATGATTTAACAATTATTCCAAAATAAGATTAAGGAATAATAAATAAATAGTGATTTATTTAATTATTCCTAGGTGATTTAGTCAAATGTGTTAAGAAACAATTATTAAATAATTATTTAATAATTATTTCTAGAGAAAATTAAATAAATAATGATTTATTCAATTATCCTCATGGGTTTTTTTTATATTTTAAACAGAATTAATTTAATAGAAATGGTTTACTAAATTATTTCCTATAGTGGAAGTGATTTTACTATGGTAACATTAATCTTACATGGTGTATTTTGATCCACCTACTTAGAAATGTCTAGGTGATCATTTTTTTAGGTGATAACAGATCCCCCCCTAACGTATGAGCATCAGGAACAAATCGTATCACTGAAATACGTTGTAGGATATGCTTCCACGAGACACCAAAGGGGAATCAGAGAGGGGGGGGGGAGAGAGAGAGATGAAGCAATGCAAGGAAGGATGGAGGAATGGAGGGGGTGAGACCTACTAAGTTGATATAAGTCTCCTTTTATTTTGGAGTACATGATCTCAAATGAGGCGGGGCAGGAATACCCATACCCATCGAGCTAACTCAATACAAATAATAATGGTGAGCCCACCAATGTGGGGCTGAGCTACAAAGTACATGATACATGATATATTGGCATCAATGGGCCAGAAAGTGATACAATAATACAATGGGTCCCATATACATGTGCCTAGAAAACAGAGGCCATGACTAAATACAATAACATCTATTTATCTGAGTACATGAACATAATGCTCCTCAAGCTGGCATGGTGAGGGGAAACCACAACCAAAGAAGCCCTGTGATATAGGAAAGGGTTCTGAAGATCTGAATGGATCATCTGAATGAGACCTACATGTTGTGGGCACTACAAGTGGTGAAAACCAAACCCATCAAATCTGTGGAACTACGTTTGAGGTTGGGTCATGATCGGCTGACATTTGGGCATGTGGGAGGATACCTAAAGGGCCACCCCTTCATGAGGTATGGAACATCTCACACACACCTAGGAAATACTAGTACAATCTGCTAGATCATCGGACCATCAAGTGTATGATTCTCGAACATGCAATAATGAATTAGAGTCAAGCACGCGAGAAATAACCAAGTCAAAGGGTAGTGATGATTCCCTTTTCTTGGTCTAAGGCATTGAACAATGATGAAAGCTAGAACCAAGGTACACCTCCCTCCAGACCACTCTCCTGGAATAAATGTGTTGAATTTGATAGAAGAGGGCCTACAAGAGGAGAGGCAATGAGGATTCCTCAACAAAGGCACGAGGATCATAGCAATGTGACTGATGCACTGACACCAGGGATGGTGATGGAAGGATAAAAAATGAGAGGCAGACTAATGACTTCCCTTGTCAGAGAATTATATGCATGGTTGACCTGGAAGCGACTGACTCAATTCCAGAGGGAATGGTCAATTGCTTAAATGGAGGTTTTTCAAAGAAAAAGTAGTATTGATGGAGACAAAATATGAGAATAATCAGATCAATGCGACGCAAAGATGTACAAGACATTGTAAGTGGACCATAGAAAATTTTAGGGGAAAATTTTATCCCATGGGAAAAATTTAAGGGGTTTTATATTTTGGAAGGGAATTTTTTTTATATTGCACCCTTTTTCTATAGTTCGCCCAAAAAGTATTTAAAAAATAAATAGTTATTATATTTTAGCCATGAAAAATAAAGTAGTTAAACATTCAAAAGACCGAATTCGCCTTGTTTTTAGGTGGGGTTTGCTTCCATCGCCCTCGATTTTCACAATGCAGGTGGGGTTTGTTATTCATAGTGGGTGGAGTGATGGAGCTGAATGATGGCCTCTTTCTCCTGAAATTCTATTTTTCCCTGTTGCTCAATCTTCCACTGACTAAAAGAGGGAAGATTGCAAATCGCCCCGATTTTCACGAGTGCAGGTGGGGTTTGGTCTTCATACCGGGGAAAGTGATGGATCTAAATGATGGCCTCTTGCTCCTGAAATTCTCTTTTTCTGTATTGCTCAATCTTCCAACGAATAAAAGAGGGAAGGTTGCAGGCTCATTACGAAATCTATCCCAGCAGAACCTGTAGATCCACCAACAGAAGATCCAATTAAAGGATCTGTTCCAATTGATACAGATAGAGAGCCATACTCCGCTGCAGAGGCACTTTACTCTACCTTCAAAGACTATGATGTTTGCAAAGCTACAACTACTGCAATGGCTTCTTAGTAAACAACAACCTTTCGGTCTTGATTGCCCAATCAACGAATTGAAACATGAGACAACCTTTACTTCGATATTAATGATTCCCTTACGCTCTATCTAAGGCTATGTATAATTAGGCTTTCCCTCAGTATCAAAAGGATAAGTATCTAGGTCAAAGTAATGGTAGTATTCTAAGCCTCGATAAGTTTCTTTTTCACTATATATTTCCATCTTGGAGTCATGGCTAAATTTTCGAGGAAAATATTTGAATTGTATGCAGTATTGGATTGCACTGTTCTAGTGATATCAACATAAAAGGGGTAAATGCCCATAGGGTGTTTCTGTTTGTTGAATTTAAGTTGAATTAGACCATGATACTCACTTGTTGCAGTTCAAAAGTTTTTTTTTTTTTTTTTTTTTTTTTTTTTTTTTTTTTTAATCTAGCCCAAGTGTGTGAATGGGGAATTATATGTATGGTGACAACATGTAGCCTAGTATCATAGTTGAAATTTAGAATCCGTGGTTCTACTATATTGAGTTTCTCAGAGGAAGGAGACCATTGATCTTACCTTTCCAGAACGATAGAAATCATAGTAGTTAACTTCTAGTGATTCTCCCTATTTCAAAGGTCAACTGGCGACCAAGATGTTGTCAAAGGAGGTGCAAGTGAAGATATTATAAAAAAGAATAACTCTTCGTTAAACAAGGGTTAACCAGAATGAGCTCTTTCATAGTATTTACCTTTCATGAGAAACCTTTCCTTAGGTAAGGGTTAATCATAGATAACTCTGTTGAAGTATGGACCTTAAAAGCTTGCTTTTTCAATAGATAAGGGTCAATCAGGAAAAGCTTCTCTAAGAATTGATCTTGAAGGACATGAAAGACCTTTCAAACCCATAAGATATTTCTAGGCTTTGATTTTTGAACTATTGGCCTCTCAATAACTACTCTTCCTGAGATCTTTGGCAATCTAGAGGATGATGGTGAGGATTTCTAGTATCTTACTTTTACACCTACATTGCCATTGGCTTTGCCATGGTCTGTTGTTTGGTTTTTGTATATAGAATAGATGACACCTTGTTCCTCATTCTTGTTTTCCTCTTCGGATTCAAGACTATCACTTGTTTTCAAGTGATGACTTTACCTGGATCTTCTTATGTTGTTTAGTAAATGACATGGAAGGACTATTAGGTCAAGTTTGGATTGCCCCTTAAATATGATTACAATTAAATATTTAATGTCATTTGAGATCAAACATTGTCTATTGAACATATTCTCAAAACCAGATGTGATGATTACCAAGAACATTGTGACCTAATAAATGCCAAGCAAGAAAACTCAATGTGAAAAGGAGGAATTGAACAAGATATAAATATTTGAGGCAAATTCTACATAAGAAGCAACGAAAAAATGCTATGCAGTTTTTTCTTTTCGTATGTTTGTTTTTTTTTCAACCAACACCTTGTGGGAAAACTCCTGGGCACTTCCCTGTAGTTGTGGATGGACTAGTTGCTAATGATTTTTAAATCTTGTTCCCAGTAATATATTACTGATTTATAAAATGGTTGATGAGAGCTTCTCTTGGTGCCAAAAGCATGTTTGAATAACAAGAATGCATGGTCGTTTTTCCTTCATTTATGTTGTCTTCTTTTTTTGACATACATTAATGATATTCACCATGTCTAATGAAGGAAGTTTTATGCACTTTTTCAATAACTAAGGAATCAAGAACCCATCATAAGGAATTGCGTACTAGCGTATTCTATCTCAAAACTTCAAATCAGTAAGTGTCTAATTTAGCTATGGGAACTGTGGAAGGTGGAACACAGTCAAAGGCTACAAAACCATATTCCACGCTGCAGGTAGGCATCACTTTTACATTGTAGCAAGAAATGCAGGTACGACTTCTTCCCACATGTACTTAAGAAATAAAACTGATGTTATATTTATTTCCTATATTCAAGAACAACCAACCACACTTGTATATCCTGACTGGACAACAGCCTTACAGGTTTTCTCTTTTTAATCCTCATTTGTGGTGTTTATTGCATTTTTTGGTGTTTTCCTCTTTTTACTCAATTGTGGATACCTCCAAGTTGTCTAACAATGTGCTTCATATGTAGGCATATTATGGTCCAGGTATCACACCTCCTCCACCTTATTTTGCCTCCCCAGTTTCATCAAGGCCAACACCACCTCCATATGTGGGGAGAATACGTAACAAGTGTTTGCAGCTTAAATCATGTTTCTACAATAAGTATCTTATTAAAACTTCAACTATTATAAAGGATCGGTATCTTGATGTCTCAACCATTAATGACACCTTATGGGACGACCCCTCCATTCGCTAAAATGTATCACCATGGAGGGATCTACACACATCCTTCTGTGCCTCCAATAAATTTTATTATCATTATTTATCTAAGAACATTTTTTTTTATTTTCATTGAGGTTAGTGTGGGTCACAATGGCGGAGTGATGTTCCCTTAAATTCCTATTACTAACATATTGACATGTATTTAGTTTGGTTGAATGTTTCTGTTTTCAATTTTCATTCCCAATTATGTGAATTATCATTAATGTTTCAAACATCATTTTCTTATGTCAAACACTAGTGTGTTAATTCATTCAATCAATACAGTGCCCCATCTGCTGACAATCCAACAAAGGTTGCATTAGTAACTACACAAACTATTGTAGATAGATATTTTGTTGATAATCCTATAGGACGTTTGGTCATTCTATTATTGAATTTCTGCTATCATGGAAACTTCAATGAGGTTTTAATATTTATTTTCAATGGATATAGGTTTCAGTTCCTTCAGGCACTGAAATAGAATAAAAGTCCTTGATGGGTAAAGGTTGCAGCTCAGTAAAGAAGGTAAAAGGAAATTTAGGAAAACTTCAGATACTTAGTACAAAAGGAGGAAGTGGGAAAGCATTGTCCAGTTCTACAAATGGTGCATTCCCACAGAGGTAGGTATTTGAAGCTATTTTTTTCGGTTAATTCTGGTAATATAAAAATTCCATTTGGAATCCTTGGAATGAATCTTAGCTTAACTTATAGTAAAGTGGAAATGGATTCTAGAATTTGAGTGGGAGTCCTATTGATATCCTTTACTATGGTTGCTTGTTATTTATCCAAGTAATTGCTGCTTGCAGTGAAGGCAACGATAGTGAAGGTTCAAGTGAAGATAGCGAGGGAGAAAATTCACAAAATGTAAGTTACTTCCATTTTATTTAGGTTCAAATTTTTGAAAATTAATTTTATTTGTTGTCTGGGTACTCTACCAAATGTGTCTTTGTTGTTTTGTGTTAATTATCACTGCATTCTATTCTATATACCTTTCAGGGATGCGAAATAGGTAGGGCAAGAAACTTGGAACCACTAACCATTAATGGTATGTTTTAACTATCGTGTATTATGGAATGCATTTAAATTTTTTGATGGTTATTCATGAATCCTGTTATCAAGGGATATCCTCATTTTCAGACTAATTTAGTAATAGTTTTTATTTTCCATTACAGTTAGATCACTAATGACTTCTAGAATATTTCATCTTGAAAGGATGTGTGCTTCCATTTAGAAGATTGTGTTGTTCATGTTTGATATCTAGTCCTGAATCTTAATGCATTAGGATTCTTTGTTGATCTTATTCACTCTCTTATTAATTTGGTAAAGCAAGGTATAGACATAAGTGGTTCTACATTTATCAAATTTTATGAACGCAGTGAATGTAGTAGTAAATAACACCTTATGGAATGGAATGCAAAAGAATAGGGAGGGCAACCATTCTCAGATTATGATTTTTCTTCTGTCTTGGGAGGAATTATTGCATTATGGTTGCTATCCATAGTTGCTTCTCATGATAGTAAATGAAAATTCTCATGAGAAATAATACATTTTTTGTTTGTAAACCTTGAATTGTTTAAATTGATATTAATTTGAAAGAGAAGTGTGTTTTGTTTTTAATGGTAACTTTTGAATTATTTAAATAAAAATTACTTTAAAAAGGAGTGTGTTTATTTAAGTGTAGTGTTTTTTTTAATGGTAACCTTTGAATGTTTAAATAAATATTACTTCAAAAAAAAGGTGTTTCTTCTCGAGCACCTCCAAAATGATGTCATCTTATTGCGTAGTGTGCCAGACATTTTCATTGAAAATGACATTATAGTCAAATATTTAATATGAAATTGTTACTAGGGAAAATGAATGAAGTAGGCTACTTGCAATACCATAAGCTTTACATTAATTGTATAAGTAATTGGATCTAAGTTCTTAAGAACTGCCTATCTTGAGAACATTAACATTCTTCCCAATTTACCTCTTAAAAATGTCCCTAAATTCCTCAAATGTTTCAAGATCGTTTGACATGTTTTCCAAAAAGTACATACATGATTTTATGGAAAAGTCACACTAAATGTGAAAGTACTTTTCACCTGCTATTTATGGGGTTCTCATTTGTTGAAAAGTCATCAATGAATGTCATAAAAGTAGTTTGCAAATGCTAATGATAGAGTTCTTATGGGATGACAAAGGTTACTTTGTAATAATTGCAATTACATGCTTGCTCTTCATGCATATTATTCTTTGCAATATTTGTCCAACTGTTGCTTTCCTAGAATATAAGTTTCACAAAAAAAACATACTGGACAAAATCCATATAGAAAACATACTGCAGATATCAAAAAATTGATGCAAAGGCCCTTGGTCACCTTATTCAAGATGTAGATCCCAGTATTTTATATCATTTGGGGGGTCCACTTTTGAGAGATTGTCTAGAGTCCAAAGTGCATGTACTTCAGGTGTGTCATTGTTTTCTTTCACTTGCATCTCATTGAGACATTATGCATGAGAGAATTGGTGCAAACAAAGTCTTCCAAATGGTTCTAAAAATGCTTGACTCTTCAAATGAGGACATTCAAAAGAATGTTGCATCTGTTCTTGTAGATGTATTTGATGCTCGTAGAGACCTTTCTAAAATTTTAGGTAGATTAGAGATCATTGGCCCTTTATGTATTTTACTAAGTAGTGTAACTGAGTGTGTTTCCATGTAGACAACCCGAGCACTTGCAACCCATTTCTTATCAATTGAGACTAATAAGCACATGGCCTTTATTACTAAATATGCAATCATGCCTTTAATCAAACTTGCAAAATCTTCAAACATATATGTTGCAGAGATGGGAATAACTACCTTGGCTAATCTTATTTTAGATAGACAAATCGTTGAAGAAGCTCTTACAGATGATATTATTCCACCGTTGTCCATAGTCTTGAGGGAAGGAACCATTAGGGGAAAGTAGCATGCAATAGCTGCACTTTCTAGATTGGTATGCCATGGTCCAGTTGCGTTGGGGCCTTCGTTTAATTTTGAAGAGGTTTTGACCAATTTTGGTTGACCAAAGGATGAGAAGGAAACAGGTGGTAGCATTAGTTGGTTGGTGGAATAACAAGTTGCGCAAGAGTTGCGGAAAGGTGGCAATGGAAGGCAAAGGAAACTGAGGGGCCGGGAAGGTGTAGAAGTAGCCAAGGGGAAGAACCCAAGCAAGAACTGGTATTCCAAGTAATAGAGAAGGATATAAAAGGAAAAGACCAAAAAAGAAGGGGGGTTAGATTTAGCGAGGTTAAGGAGAGGAGCATCAGAGCTATGAGAGAAGGTGAAAGGATCCCCAGTTGCAGCAGATGGAGGGAAGGTTGCAGGAGCCAGGAAGACTTGGTCCTTGAAGCTGAACCAAACCTGTGGAACTGAGCCGAGTATTTCCTATAGTTGTTTGCGGCGAAAGCCGAGTCATATTGTAACGTTTGTAGTTAAGATTAATATAAAGAACGGTTAAGATCAATTGCGACTTGTGATGTATCTGGGCCCTGTGTATGATGAATCTTCAAATTTTTGAATGTCTTATCAATTGCATGTGATCTATAGTTCTTAGATTATCATGAGTATGTCATTATCTCTGCGTTATATGTAATTTTTTTCGTATATGTGATCGAATGAAACCCGATTAATACTTTCTCGACTCCATGCTGAACCCTTCTCCCTTTTGGTCGTGGCATGCCTCGGGTGAGACTCCTTGCCCTTTAGGGTAAGGTGAAAATGTCAGCGTTGTCCTAGACTACAATGGACTATAGTTGGCCTCTTGTGCTCGAACCTAGGGTCTTCCCCCTGATGACTCTTTCGAGCCAACAAGTTCATGATGTATTCATTGAGGGTTTTCACCATTGTGGAACTGTGCTTAATGTGGCATCTCTTGTTTGTGCAACCAATTTGGAAGGAAAAGTGACAGAAGAGGCCCATGAAGCACTTTCCTTGCTGGCTAAAGAAAACAGAGGTGGTGCTTTGAATCATCCTCTATGGACAACCCTTGCTGAAGCACCTTCCAACTTGAAGCCATTGATTATTTGTTTGGCCACTGATATTCCACCAATTCAAGAGAAGGAAATTGAAATTCTATCTAGACTGTGCCAAGATCACCCAGTAATTATTAGGGATATGGTAATATAAACACCAAAATTCATCACTGTATTGGGTGAATGTATTATACATTCTTCTAGTTTGGAAGTCAAAGTGGGAGGAACTGCCCTACTCACTTGTGCTGCCAAGGAACATAAACAAAAAACGTTGAAAGATCTTAACGCATCAGGATTCTTTGTTGTTCTTATTCACTCTCTTGTTGATTTGGTAAAGCAAGGTATAGACATCAGTGGTTTTGCATTTGTCAAATTTGATGAAAGCAGTGAATGTAGTAGTAAAGAACACCTTGTGGAATGGAATGCAAAAGTATATGGAGGGCAACCATTATCAGAGCTTGATTTCGCTTCTGTCTTGCAAGGAATTATTGCATTATGGTTGTTATCCATAGTTGCTTCTCATGATAGTAAATGCAAAATTCTCATGAGAAATGATACATTTTTTAATTGTAAACCTTGAATTGCTTGAATATATATTAATTTGAAAGAGAAGTGCATTTCGTTTTTAATGGTAACTTTTGAATTGTTTAAATAAAAATTAATTTAAAAAAGAAGTGTGGTTGTTTAAGTGTAGTGTTTTGTTTTTAATGGTAACCTTTGAATGTTTACTTCAAAAAAAAGTGTTTCTTCTCGAGCACATCTAAAATGATGTCATCTTATTGCGTAGTGTGCCAGACATTTTCATTGAAAATGACATTATAGTCCAATCTTTAATATGACATTGTTACTAGGAAAAATGAATGAAATCTTATCATTTTGTGTTTTTTTCTTTTCAAAATATTGTCATTTTGTCTTTTTGGAAGTAATTATTAAAGATATTATGTATATGTAGGGTTTTTTTGCCCAAGTTTTGTTAGGCCCCCGCACTAGTAGTATAGGGGCCTAACATGGTTAGGCCCCTCTACTACTAGTGTAACCCCTTATTGTTATTAGTACAACCCCCGTATTATATTGATGTGCTAATAACAATAAGGGGTTACACTAGTAGTATAGGGGCCTAACAAGTTTGGAAGGTTGGAACTTCCTTTTGCACAAGGGATTTGGGATTGAATTTGTATCTTTTGAATGATAATGCTCCACCCCCTATAAGTGATTGGCGATTTAAAAAAAATAATTTTTTAATGTTTTAATTTATAATTAAACATTTTCTTACAATTGAAATTCCAATCAGAAATATAGTAGTAGCAGGAAAGTTACATTTTTTCTATTAAGTATCATAGCCTAAGCCACACATAAACCAATGTCACTCGTGCCCCCAAAAAAAAAACCCATGTGGTGGCAATGTGCAAAAAAACAACAAGAGTAGTGACATTGCCACCACATGGCTCTTGTTGTCTTATCTCCTATGTAGCTTAATTTGTGATTGTTAACTAATCTAAAATTTTTGGGACACTTAATACAAGAAAGATAAACAATACATGAAATAGATTAGGATTTAGAAGTTGGTCACCAAGGGCCTCTTTAAATATCCTTTTGTTTCTAAAATATCACCATCATTCATACTTGGAGCTTCTTTGTTTGTTGAGTTTTCTCCCTCATCTAGCTTTCTATTAATGAAATTCTTTTGTATTTGTGAATCATATTCCTAGCTATCAAAAAAATTATTTTCTTAATTAGGTGATTTTAGTATTTATACCATTAAGGAAGATTGTTATAAGGTCCATAAAATCACATCTTTTAAATTCACATTTCAGATGTTGCATGATACCTAAGGTAATTACGGTTTGCTTTGTTGTAGTTATTTTTACTAGAGCCTACCAACAAAGGTTTGAGCCTAAGTCATTGCCATGACAAACACTTCAACTTGGAACTAGACCACACACTGCCTTACCAAAATTATGTGTGTTGGTGCCAACTTGTAATAAACACAATAATTATAATATAACAATTAAAACAATAAATGAATTGACACATCCTAACTAAAATACATGACTAACCTCTCAACCATTGTGACTAGTCAATACTAAGTACACCATCACATGACTTTGTAATTATATCATTCATTTCATATCCTCCAATTTTTTAATACAGGAGAAATATATTGATATTCCATATGAGGAATATACATATTTCAATTCTTGAGGGATTTCTTAGACAACAAGGCTCATAACCATCACAAGAAATACTCATTATGAGTTCAACACATCGTCACATATAGGATTTATCCCTACCACCTACACTAAACCTAATGGAATTTCCATGAGAAATATATTTATATTCCATATAAGGAATATACTTGTTTTGGTTCTTGATGGATTACTTAACAAGGCTTGAAGCCATTACAAGAAATACTCATTATGAATTTTGTTAGCCCTTTACAAAGTATTTCTTATTTAGTGAAATATTCACCAAGATCTTAAAATATTTTATATTTCAGTGAAAGATTCACCAAAAAAACTATATATACATATTATATTATTGATAAAATCGCCTTCCATTTTTCCTATGTATCATGGGGATTCACCCATTTATTATACATATAAATTTAGGGGGGCTCTTAAAATTTTCCTTGAAGTGGACTCAAGGGGACTTGGAACAATATCCATAGATGCAAGGGTGACTCATCTCTGATGCTCTGAACAAGGGTGACTCGATGATGTTGCGACATGGGGGGGATCCCAAAGGGGACCATAAAAAATGAGTAAAAGTTGGTTTCTCGTGACGAAAATTGACACGTGAGTCGACCAGTGCAAAGGTAAAGTGGTTCCAGAATACATGCAGATCATATGAGGAAATTTGATTTTAATAGGTGACAAAGTGTGACCTCATGGAAAAAATGGCTTCCTGGTGAAGTGTCAAATTACCAAAAGAAAAAGAGAGACCCATTATAGAAATCAGTGAGTTCTTTCCAACGGTATTGACAGTTCATCAAATTGAGCTATGATTTGGTCGGAATGGGTGTTATAGCTCCAAATCTCACTATTATGGTTTGTGATGCTGCACTCATGGCCTAGGGCAACCCCTCCTTCCAGACTTGGTCCAAAATCTAAAAAACAGTGTTTT
>APFE030479990.1:59877-121821 GCA_000404065.3 Pinus taeda | reverse complement strand
CTAAAGGAGAGGAGAGAGTATAGAGAAAGGTTATTATACCGAGATTTCCCCTGATCAGGTCTGAAGACCCTTGTGCCTTCTTCACTTCCCCCATCTTGTACAAGAAACCCTTGTTTCCTTGTGATTTGATGTTCATCCCTTAGTCATGACATCTTGGAGTGAGTATTGGAAGGTGACCTACTAGAGGCTTGAGGCGGGACGGATCCAAAAGGAGGCTGAGCTTTGAGCCTGCAGAAGTGGTTCAGGTGATATTGCTCTTTTTGTACTATTCTACTTGTCTAATAAAGAAACACGTCTTGTTCCCGATATGCTTCTTTCTTTATGTTAATGATGTTCATATTTGAATTTCATGTATGAATGGATGTCTAAAAGTTTATAACTAACTCCTTTCTTATATAACATAAAGATGATTTTTATGTAAATCTTTGTCCATATACTGCTGCATTTCTTGGAATTGTTGTTTTTACAGGGCAAAGGAGCGGAAGGGACATGAAGAAGGGTTTGCACCCTTGAGGAACTACCCAAACGTAGGACATGAGGTATGTCCTTCTCACATTAGAAATAGCTTTTTCTAGCATAATGGCTGTGTGTGTGCTTGTTTCTTGATTTAGACAACTTTCAGTCTGCTAGGGTTCCACCCAAGAGCCTTAGGGGATAAAATCCCGCAACAATGGGTGACAAGAAAACTAGGGCTTTTCCTATAAAAGGGTTTTTTGCTACCAAATCCAATTCATTGGCATAGTGAGTTGTTGGAGAACTTGGAGAGGAGGATAAGGCCTTAAATCTTGAGGAGATCATAGCAGACAAACTGACTGTCAGAATTTTGATCTGCGAATTTCATGTAGGTAGCGTTACTTGTCTAAAAATGGCCTTAATGCTTCGTGGAAAAATGGTTCCTAGTGAAGAATCAATGTATGAAAGGAACACAAGAATGAACTACTAGAGAAGGTCTAGGACCATCCCCACCCACAAAGTCAAATATGGGGGTTGGGTGGTAAGTGTGGCATCACATAAAGTAGAATATTTGAATATATGTTATCAATCACCTACGATATGAAATGTGTATATGGCTTGTCGAAGAGGTCGGCAGGAGAAACTATCCAAGGAATGAAATGATAATCTACCATACATAGATCATTGTGGTATAGACTGAGACTTATGTTAATCAAGTGAGAAGGTGGCCAGGGGTTCCATCATGCCTGCAAGCATGAGATATTTCCCCTCAACATATGATGATGGAGGGGACATATTAGATATGAAAAGGTGGGAATGATGCCCCTAGAGGGATGAGTTTGTGGAGTGTTATTGTGTTCCGGGTGCTCGAATAATTGCTTTAGGCATCCAACAATACTAGCATGAGATCCTCTAGAGGATAATGAGGATATGTAGGGGCACATTTCCCCCCTATTTTTGTATGGATAGATGTAGCATGCTATGGGCATACCGGATGTATTTAGATTATTGGACTCCAAACACATTTTGATGAATTTGTTTGCCATTTGTTTATTTTATGGATGTCTTCCTGTGGGAAGAATGGATAAAGGATGCAGTAAGAGAAAGGAAATGGTGTATTACCAATGTCATTTGGAAATGAATCAAATGGAATGTATTTCTAGGTTCACATGCATGGTGTCAGTATACCAAAGAGTGGCTTCGGATATAATATATTGATGCTCACCTAGATGAAATGGTAGTTGAGCAACAACAATGACTAAGGGACTGGGTTTTTTATGTAATATAGAGGAATGATTAAGTTGATCATCCCTAGAGTGATTTGAAGTGATATGGGACTCTAGAGGTTCTTCTAAATGGGGAATAAGGATGGGACTAGAGTTGACACTGCCAAATGCACTAGGAAGGTTGGGGAGAATTTCTTCTCCTATACTCTCGAGAATGGATTCCCCTTACCCAAAAACTGTGTGGTAATGTAATGGCCACAAGGTGGATTTGGTTTGAATTCATGGGTTAAAAGTAAGGTGTGATGGAATTGATCATCGTCATGGGAGACATGGTTCACATAAGCATCGCTGGGAGTGATGGATGGATGAATAGTAGATGTGACATTTACCAATGTTGAGACCAAAGTGTTCACCAAAGAAGGTTCCACTGAATAACAATAGGAAAATCCAAGAGAGTCCCAATATATCAATCCCATGAATGACGATAGGTAGAGAATAGGAGAAGAAATACCCTTCATCTCGACATCTAGAGGGGGAATCACAATGGTGGGTTGGAAGCCCCCTATTCTGGCATAGCATTGGGACTAGAACTTGCAGGTATAGGAGAATTGGAAGCACTACAAGTGACATCTAACTCATGAAGCACTTGAAGTGTATCGTGAAAATATTCGAGATGGGGATAGTGATGGGAATAATGGCCATAATTATCACACAAAGAACAAGGGTGATTTGTGTGTAAGGATATGTTCTTCTTAGCTAAGTCAATTAAGGTGACATGGACCTCAGGAATGTTAGAGTCAGGAAAGGTATTAGACACCACATTCTTTATATGAGGGAGCTCAAGACAATTGTTGGTGGCATACCCAACAAGATCACACAATGTGCATGGAGGATTAGGATTTGGAGACTTAGGAGGAGCTTGATTTGTTTGGGGTCCCTTGTCTTTGGTTCCCTTTTTCTCGGATTTCCCCCCCTCACAAGATGCTTTCACAAAAGGATTGGATTCCTGTGGAGGTTGTTGTGTAACTAAAGCAAAGGAAGGGTTGGAAAAATAGGTTGAATTGGGGTCAAAGTTATGTTAGGAGAATAGTTTGCAGGAGGATCAATGTACCAGACTGAGATTCCTAAGGTAATGTTAGGTAAACTCGACATAGCCATGACAAGGGTAGAATAGATTCCAGGAGGTGGGAATAAGAAAGGTATTTGACCAAAAGTGTAATGACTTGGGGGAACTGCTCTGATATGGTTAACACCTGGGTGAATGATTCCAGGATGAAAAGAGGCATGATAGATACCAGTAGAAGGAAATGAGCTGGGAGGAATTGTACCTAAAGGATGGGTTGAGTTAGGAACAGGACGTTACAAAGGAGCTAGTTGTTGTGAAGGTGCACCAGACTTCTTTTGGGTGGCCCATCATGCCCGAAGCATGCAAACACTAGACGAGATAGAATTAGAAGGATTAGGCAGTGGGCCATAATAAGCCCCAAGATGTGTGGAATCTTTACAGACTCCAAGAGACACACCAGTAAGGGAAGTGATAGTCTTATTTCCAATCACAGATGATATAGTGGTCTAAGGATATGTCTTACATTGAGAAAGAATTCCAAGAGGGTGCGACTGAAAATAGTGAGGGTTCCTCCTCATCCCTCAACTCATAGCAAGTTCCTACCAGTCCTTGACATGGGGGTCAACTTTAAGGAGTGCAAAAGTAATATTTTCCCTATCAAAAAACTTATGGAATGAAAAACATCCTTACAATAGATTTAATCATCTATCCATGGAATTTTCATATGTTTGGACTTCAAATATAGGAATTTAAAAGTTATCTTGTACCTTAAAGGGTGTGGTGCCTCCAAAATGACTACTGGATCAAAATGCTTCACCTGCTGGTACCCGCCGAAGGATCTACGAAAATATTTCCATCGACATATTCCTTTGTCACTCAAGGGCTGCTTCGAGCAACACCTTGAAACAATATCCTACTCCCTCCTCTTTATTTTCTTCTTCCATGGGGGGTTGTTGGGGTCAGCGAGGCCAATATTGCAAGGGTTCAACCAGTTCAAGTCCCAACACATTATACCCCAACCTTGTTGGGGACATGCATAGAAAAACAGAGAAAAAATAAACTGCTCTGATACCATTGATATGAATTTATGAAGGAGTGAAATGAATTACAGATTCAAACCAAAACATAGAGATACAACAAAACAGAATTTCAATTAATAGATATCAATTTTTGAAAATTGTTTACATATATAAGAGAAACAAACTAGCTCAGGTGATGGTAACTCATCTCTTATAAGAGATATGATGGCTATATGCCTTATGAACGTGTTATAATGAGGCTCTAAGATCTTTTTATCATGAAGAAACAATGAGAAACCCTAAACATCTAAAAAAGTAACCCTAGGATATGAAGCACCAAAAGTTTTTGGGCCCCATCGGGGTTAGTTGGTACATCAACTTCTTGAGGTTGTAGATTTCATCTATGATCTTCATTTGCCATGTACAATACCTCATTAGAAATATGTATCCAAGGACAACAACTTTCAACTACAAACCCCTTACGCAGGATATGATTTTTCCCATTTTCCAAAATAACATCATTTAGGGCCTCAAAATGGCTCTAGAAGTTTATCACCCGAAAAACAGCCAAAAATAGTAAAGTGTGAAAGCACTAGGAAACTAGAAGGAAATAGTGTTGGGGTCCAAGTGGAATAAATGGGTGGCCACCAATATCCACCTCAATCAAACACATTGGTGCAAATATCCTAGCAACCACTATAACCACTATAACATTGATGGTCACACAAAGGAAAAGTGCTAGAAATTACATCTAGAACTCAACCCAAAGAATTGAAAGAAAGATGTGAAGAAGAATAATATTATGGCCATATATTCGAGAAATTAGGTGGAAATAAAATTGGTCGTGGATGAGAATATATTTTTCACATCAGTGAAAAAAGGGAGTGAATTTGAGTAGCCTTTAGCAACAATAAGAGAAGGAGATGACCAAACTCTTCCATATAAAGATATAGGTCAAGAAGATGAAATATATGCTCTATTTGACTCGAGGTCACAATAAAATCTCTTTGCAGTGGAGTTGCATTGGATTTATCAATTATATTTAGAGGGGTAGTGAATCAGTATAGTACAATTTAACAATTATTTGAAAAACATGTAATCACAAAACAATACACCAATCACATCAGATATTTGAACACAATATATATGTGGAATCGCATCTAGGAGAAAGCCACAAAAATTCTTTTCTTTATATAATTTAAAGAAGGAACCAACATAATATTACAATCTTTGTAGGCACCAACCTAAAGGAGACACCACTCCCCTTAACTTTTCAAGCAACAACTTACTGGAGGCACCACTCCCCTTGGATTTGCAAGTACCAATTTGTTGGAGACACCAATCCTCTCATATTTGTAAGTACTAGTTTGATGGAGACACAAATTCCCTATAAATATGTTGATCCAACTTATTCTATCCTTTAGATATCCATTTCATTACATTTTCAAATGGGATATGGAGGCACTTTATTTAACTCTGACAATTCTTTAATCTTGGTCTCCTTTCTATATATTCTTTCACAACAACAATATTATCTTTATAATTCAACATTAGACTTCTTTCATGTTGTAGAGCTCAACACTCTATTATGTACACTCCTTGCGAGCTCTAATTTCATACTTCTTAGCTTCACACACTTTTTTCATGCATGATAACTCAGATATGCCACCACACTATCTTTGAGCTTTCTCTTAGTCTCATACAAGATCATATCTCTATAGATCTCTTGTCACTTCACATAGCCTGCATATTTACTTCACTTTTTTCTCTCCACATGCTGATACAATTCTTACATGTGTGCTTTCCTCACTTACACTTTCTGATGGTTTATTTACTCTTATCATGACTACCACCCTTATTATCATTTAACAATATGTTTCTATTTATATCTTTTCACGCTCCTTTTGGTTTTACCTTTGTTACTTTTCCTACTTGGCTGGTTTCTTTTCTTTTAATGCTTTGCAATCACTTCTTGTAATTGAATCCCAAGTGGAACCATAAATTGTAGGATTCATGACCTTTATTAATGGTCACTTTGACGATTATTGTTTTTAAACCAATACATTAATTACTTCTAAAAAGCACTACTTTGTCATGGAACCTGAAGCAACTAGAACTCTACTAGCCAAATAGTGTGTTGAGACTGAAATCTAGAAATCAACAAACAAATCCCATCTAACTATCCCATTAATTTGAGAATTTTCCCCTTGAGAATATTCACTTCCTTTTCATGTCAACATATAATGCTCCAATTTCCTAATACTTGATGTGGGACTTGTAAGTGATATGAAAGTGGTTGTTACATAGAGATAGATGTTTTAATATTATTTACACATAAAAACTTTACTAAACATGGTCCAGACATCAATCTCAAGTCCCCTTATTCTACGACATCGTATCACCTTGGACTAATCACTGAGTGCCACCTTGAAATCCACATTGTGACTACCACCTAGCTTGATTAGCCCCTCTTTGTGCAGAGTGATGGAACATGTTCTTACCTCCACACAAAATTTTCCTTTTCGTAAACTTTGCTTCCACACAAGCCTTTCTTTCACACCAAATTTTCTTTTGCACAATATTTTTCTTTGGCATGAACTTTCCTTCCATGTGACCTTTTTCTTCTGCACAAACTTTCATTTAACCTGGGATTTTAATTTTTCATAAACCTTCCTTCCACAAAATCTTTGATTCCTTCTTCAACTTGGTGTCTTCTTCCTTCTTGACTTCAATGAAAAATATATCAACAATCTCCCCCTTAGTCATTAATGGAAACCCCTAACATTGGATTGTAGGCATCTCTTTACATTGCCTATCAATCAATCAGTGGTTTCATATCTAAGCCAAGTATGCTCTATACTAACTCCTTTCACTACTCTACATTATCTCCTTTCCATATTCTACATCAATTTATAAGACACCATACCATTAGTTGATTTCTTCTCCCCTTATGTTGAACTTCAACTATTTTGATGCTCAAATGCTCTGCACCAAGTTTTTGTTCGATGGAGCATGATTGTCGTTACACCAAAAACCATAAAGAAAACCATAGATACCACCACAGATACCACCACATAGATAACCACAAATACCATATTTAAATTCATACCAGTGCCATACTAGTGTTTAAACTCTTTGGTACCGCGCTTTCAGATCTAGTGACTAAGCAGGGGATTGACTCCGATGGCCACACATGGTTAACTTGCTCCCTTTTTGAAATCAATGGAAAAGTATTGTGTTTTTAACTTAGCAATAGATACTAGAAGTCGTGTATGACTGCTCATCTAAACTCCCCCCTAAACTAATGCTTCTCTTGACTAGCAACCCTCCCCCTTTCAACACCTTTCTCCTGGAACTCATTTTCTTAAAAAATGATGACGAGCTATTAGGAATAGTGGTATGAGAGAGATATCACGCCTAGGATTTGCCTTAAATACTCAAATATCTCCCTAGGAAGAGGCCTAATAAAAATATATGGAAGTTATTCATTAGTGGTAATATACTCGATTTTAACAATTTCTTCAACTACCTGGTCTCTCAAGAAATGATATTGATAGGAATGTGTTTTGTCTTGGAATGAATTATGAGATTATTATAAATGTTAATAGCACTGGTATTATTACATATAATTGGAATGGGGTGACCATATTCAACTCTGATATCTTCCAGGGTTTGTTTCATCCATAAAACTTGAATGCAACATGCAATAGCTTCTATGTACTTAGCTCTAGTTGTAGATAATGAGATAGAGTTTTGCATTTTACTTAGCTATGAAAGAAGAAGAAAGTTGCACCACTTGTGGTATTTTTGTCATCAACAGTATCTATCAAATATGCATTTGTGTATGTTGTTAAGGTGAAACCCATCCTCCTTGAATACCATAGGCCATAATCAATATTTCCCTTCAAATATCTAAAGATTTGTTTTACTACATTCACATGAATTTCCCTAGGGTTAAACTAGAATTTTCCTTTGTTCCTCATTACTTTTTCATTTTCATTCAACTTATTTCGAAAGACCCACTTGGTGCCAAAATATTATTGCCCTTTGGTCTAGGAATAAGTTCCCACGTGTCATTCTTTTCTATTTGATCTAGTTCTTCATTCATGGCCTTGACCCAATGCTTGTCTTCACTAGATTCATAAAAACTTTTGGGTTTTATTTTGTATAATATTTCTATATTTGCATGTCTAGGAATGTTGATTAATTTCCTTCTAGTATGGACTCCTAAATATCTTCTCCCAAGTATTTGATTTTTAGGATGATATTTCCGCTCACATCTAGATGAAGTTTTATTTTTTTGAGGTGTTGTTGATAGTGTTGGACCCGCCAACATGTCAAGGGATCTCCCCAGTAATAAGTACAAACTAGACCTCAGGCCGTTTGGAGTGGGAGTCACAATAGTGGGTAGTAAAGAAATTCCTTGACCGCTATAGCGCGTAGAGGTAAGTATGATAACTCTGTCAGAAGCAAGTACACCTTGCAGTGAGTCAAGTTAGATGCATGGGAGTTTTAACACATAGAGGGGAAAATGAAGTGTCCCTTAGAAGCATGTAATAGTACGCATCCTGAAAGGAACACATGAGTGGAATGACATCACATGCTAGAAGCGGAATAGTCCACATATTAAAGTAATGGTTTAATACAACAACATGTCTTCAACAAGATTCATACAATTGCATACAAAATAGTTCATACGCAAATGCTTAAGTTAAATAAGATACATTTCTAAAGTAACTAGAATAGTCGAACTACAATAACAACATATGCATGAAAATGTGTTGGCTCAGTTATATTATTAAGGGAAAGTTCCATTCATAGATACACCATTGACAACCACTATCCCCAATAGTGGAACATTGCAATCAACACCACCTGCTCCTCCAAAGAGATGTAATCACTCTACGTTGTGGAGAAGCCAAGGCTCGTCACAATACTCTCCAAACCTTCTCTAAGAAATGCCTAGCCAAACGCTTGGCTCCCAAAAGCCTATACTATGAGTTATGAGGTTCTATATAAATCAAAGTGTGGGGTGACCCCTTGACATTCCACTTTGACTCTTTGACTACCCTCATGACTCTTCAACTCATTTACAAATAACTCTTTACATGACATAGTGATTGTTCACATTCCACTAGTGACACTTGGAATTTCACTTACAATATATTTACAAATAGTAATACAATTCCACATAGACCCATGTGGGAAAAAATAGGCTTGAGTCAACTTAACAAGAAAAACATCATCACTTGGGCTCTTATGGAAATACCAACTCAACAACATCCTCTTGATGGTCTTCGGTGGCGAACGGATACCAAGCTTGATACTACATTATTGTGTTCTTGTATTGTTTGGTGATGTATTTCTTGAAACCGACTCTTGCCTCCATGGCTTCCGAGTATATGGTTCTAGAACCTTTGTCCATCTCATCTTGAAGCATGGGCATCATTTTCCTAAGTGTGGCTAGACCACTGATGTACTTCTGCATGTTTTCTGTGCTCAGCTACAAGTCGTCGTTGGTGGCCTCTCGCATCAACTACTTTATGTACCTATTGACCTCCAACAGGACTTGGTTCTTCTTCATGGCTTGAGTGAGGGTTCTGATTAAAGGGATATTGTGTGTCCTCACTATGACATCCATACTCTTGAAAAATCGTGCATAGGAAGCCTCAATGTTGGTGATGAGCATAGGGAGTTGCTCATAATTCTGGATCAACATCTAAATCCATGCGTTTTCTAGCTCTGCCTACGGCTTCATTATTTCTACAAGTAAAGCAGGGCTCCTTTGTAGCTCATTGTCCATTCTTGTACATTCCTAATAGTAGCATGGATGTCTTTGAGAGTTTGGGATGTCTTTGCACACTGCTACTGAAAACCATATAGATGGACAAATGCCTTGTGCATGGTGAGAAATCTTCCATATAGTTTCTATATGGAGATCTCAAGAGTCGATACTTCATCAAGTATCACTTTTCTCATCTCTTCCATAGCAGGTCCTGCATATTGTTATGTTCTCTTCTTGGCCTCTTGTAATTCCTTTACCATCCAATCATCCTCTTCTATCAAGAACTTGATCGTTGAACTTGCGACTTCTGCATAAGACATAGAAGCATCGGCCATGGAAGCTAGATGTCTTCTAACATTTGACACAATCACCCTTTCCTTTATGTGTGTAGGTGATGCGTGATCATTTGGGAGATGATTTCTTCATGCCTATACAATCCTTTGTTGTGACTTATCGAATGACAGATTGTACACATCCATCACTAGATCATCATTAAGGAGAAAAACCTCTCCTTGCTCTCTCGGGACTGATTCTGATTCTGGAAGTGGCAAAGACTATCGGGCGACCTCGGATTCTCTCGGCCTGAGGTCGGTGTCTTGGTCATGTGGCTCTTGTCCCAAATCCATGTCCATCTCTTCAACCATATGCTCAATTTGTTGAGCAAGTTCTTGAACCTGCACCTGCTCACCCTCTTCTTCATCTGCGGGTTGCTCTGACTCCTCAACTTGTATAGGCACAGTTTGCTTTATCATTGCGCCTTGCCTTTCCTCCCACTGTTGTTTTTTATCCTCTTCCCTTTCTCTCCTCCTTAGCTCCTTCTCTTCTTTTAGCTTCTTTTCTATTTCCTGCAACTTCCTCTCTTCATCCTCCAACCTTTTCTTCTCTATCTTCCTCTGTTCTACTCTCCTTTCATGTTGTCACCTCTTCACCTCTATTTCCAAAGCTACTTTCTCAACAAGAGGACCTTCTCTGGACTTGTAGCTTTGCTCAACCTTTGGGTTCTCAGCAATATTCCTCTTGCCTTTTTCTTATGCCAGTTTTTTGCTCATTGCTAATGTTGTTGCTTCTTTCTGTGGTGCTACTTCCTGCATAGCGAATTTCCATTCTATAGCCATGTACATTAAGCTTAGAGGAGTTGTAGCAATACCTCCAAGGGTCTTCCTCTGGCCAATGACATGCCCCCATGGATAATACACCTCCGCACAATGGTTCTTGCTTATGCAGTGGGGATCATACGAATTGAAACTCTTGGTTCCGAACTCAAACTTCTTCAAGTCCTCAGCCTCGACATCTGCATCCTTCAAGCTTTGGATCTCATATAATCCAATCCACAAAGGAAGAGTAGGCCATGGTGCCTTCTTCCTCCTATGTAGTCTTGCTGGTAACCCTATGGAGATTTTATATGCAACCTCTTGCATGACCAAATTATCTGTGGAAAACCTTGGTAGCACATGTGGAGGCTTCTCTCAACATCCTGATGAAGGTTCCACTGGGTGAGGCATACCAATTTGCATTGTTAAGTAATGCCTGCATTGCTTCTTGGGACATGCAAGGTAGATCTTTTTCAAAGATCATCTTGTAAATTGGGGTGATGAAGTGGTCAGATAGCCTCGCCATGAATCTGCGGTAACTGCACTCAAAAAGTAACTTACAATAAATTTTCACATCATCCTCTAATGGTGTCCATGTCCAATCCATGCCAGGAAACTAATGTTGGGCACAAATTGCATCAAGCAAGTACACAGACATATAGAATCTTGCTTGTTCATCCTTACACAGATTCTAGGCATTAGACACATGCACTTTCAGCTAAAGAACCAACATGTCTAACTATTTGAATGGCCTTCCTTCATTTTCCAACTGATCCAACACAACCACCCAATTTTGTGGAAAGATCTTCATACTCTCTTGACTGTACAAGCAACATGCACAAATGATCAAGAGTTGGTAGGCCTTCTCCCTTGTAGACCTAATTGGGTGTTGATCTGAATTTCGATGGCTTTTTTACCCAATGCTTCATGATGTCTCTATCGTTCACATTGTTGTTGGGATTATAGAAGAGTTCATCCATGCAGTTCACCGACTATGGTAATTGATACATCTGATGATCGTTTTCTATCCTAAATGTGGAAAGTTGTGTTCCAATGGCACTACTCAATCTCATCGTCTCAGGATCAATATGTGAGAAAATCCAATGAATGATGTCAGCACATGGGAAGGTCGGGTACGTGCATGCAATCCTGTACAAGCCTGACTTGTGGATGTTGACATAGACCTGTCGATCTTTCAGATCTTCCTTGAAACTGCCTGCAAATATGTCCTTAATTTCCTGCCATGTAATCTTCATGTCCTTATGTATGAACAATTTTGTGTCTGCATAGATTGGAAATTTCATTGACACTTGTTCAACTACATCTCCAGTGCTGCTCTATATAATATCCTTTAATCCAGCTCTCTTGGAAACAATGTTGTTTGTACTACTAAGAACAATTTTTGTACGTGGAGACAGAGAGGACACTCATGGCATACAAATGTTAGCTTAAAATAAAAAATCACTTCAAGGACCGATCATGCAATAGATTGGGCAATGGCTAGGAAATATTGTGCAATTCTGACTTTTAGAGTTGATGGGCTATCAGCTGGATCTACGCATTATGTAGTCCCAACTACCAGTGAGAGGTGATGATGATTGGAACTGCACAAAGCAAAGTGTAGTGTGGCTTTATGATGACTAGAACTGCATAATGCCTAGTTCAGTCTAACTTTGATGTTGTATGGGACTGCACATTGCATAATCCTAGTGGGTAAGACTGTGGGACTATATCCTAGAACTACGCAATTCACAGCTGGAGCTAGTCACTTGTAGCCTCTGTGTAATTCTCAGAGCCAAGGCAGAGCCTTGAGATCTAGAAATGCATAATGCATGTTAGGAAGAGCTAGATCTGGGCCAAGGTAGTCTAGATCTGCCCAAGAGAAACATGTAAATGAGAAGATCTGAAAGTGTGTGCAATGGCTAGTGCAGATTTGAGTGAATAGTGCTGCGTGAAATAAAAGAAAATGCAAGAATCAGTCAAATAGAAGAACAATGAAACTTGTGGGGAGAGTCACTGCAACGACGACTATTAGTGCAAAAACTGGGTTATGCATGTGATGCTTAGGAAAGGCAATGCAAAACTTTAAAAAACACTTCTACAAGCTAAAAAAAAAATGCCAATGGCCGTTCAATAAAACATTCAAAACAACACTCAGAGAAGCCAAGGAAACAAAAGCGACAAAAAAAGCATGAAGAGACAAGAAAAGAAAGATTTACCCAAAAAAGTTGTGTGGACCATGCCAAAGGTTCCTAGATGCCTCAGGAATGCCAGAGCTCCAAGATCGAATGTGAAAATGATCTCTGATGACATCCATTAAATATATTTGATAGATTTATATTTTATGGCGCGCATGCAAAAAATCTAGGAAAAAGAGACAAGTAGCCGCAGTTTCTAAAATTAACTTAAGTGTAACTCTGACTGCTAAAAATATATCCCTATTTTTAGGGATGATTTTTCGCTTTTTTCCTTTTCCTTTTTTCGGGAAAGGCTATCATGCATGTGTAGGGTGACTTAATTGTATGTTAAATACATGTCATTTAATTTGTTAACCCAAGGGTTTTGTAAACTTAGAAGCAAACCAAAATATATGGGACCTCAGATGAGACTGTTGTAGGAGGTTTGTTTAGAATGGAAATGCATATTACAACTAGAATCAAACAAAACTGAATTAAACTTATCTATGAACAACTATAAGAAGAAAATATAAAATAACTGGAAAGCAAGTAAACTATGATAATTTAGAAAGCAAGCAATTTAATGACAATCTAGGAAATGAAATCACACTTACATGAAAGTAGAAAACACACTTGCAGGAAAAGAAAATAAATAAATAAATAAACTATGTTACAGTTGTATGCAGATTGTGGTTGATGGGATCCTTCCATTCCTCAATGAGCACACATGAAGAACTACCACCTCTTAAGAATCATACAACACTCATAACTCATAATTGAAAGAAAATGATATTATTCATGATAAATGATAAATCTAATGACAATGAATAACTAACCATTGTTAGCTTCCTTTGAAGGATGCTCCTCCTATTTATACATGAATTAGGGATATCTACTCAATAAATGTAGATCCCTTAAATATCTACTAGATCCATACTTGTCTCAACTTATCCCTAAATACTAGATACAAATCCCATGACTCATAAAGATCTCCATGATATTTCTCCTTGGAATATGGTCCACCTCCTAAGTTGAAATTCGACTTTGATCTTGGGAGGCCACATAAGGGTGCCTTGGAAGCTTCCAAATGATCTACACATCTCATCAAACTCAAGCCACTTTTAGGTATAAGAAAATACATGTTATTTTTCTAACTTTTAATCATAAATTCACTTTAAATACTTGAAATTAATAACTTTGGAAAATACAAATATGAACCCATATGGTAATGGAAATGTAAGGTCATGTAATGACAAGGTGATGAAATAAGGCAATAAAATGAGAATGGAGGTGAATGTGTATGACATTTTGAAGATATTTTGGAGGCCCAACATACCCCCCAATTGGATTTATCGCATGTCCTCATGCAATATATTGCTTGATTTACTTTAATCATGATTTGATCTTTTGAATTGTCTTGCTTTTATATGAACTTTGGCTTATGTTAATTCTTCTTTCAACTTCGAATAATCATTTGATAACTTTGTTCCTTTTGCAAAGTTTCCTTTTGAGAAATATTTGATTGCAACATATTACTTTGGTTGGTTCTTGTGTGGCAACCAACTTTTATTAGTATTGGTTCTTGTGTAACAATACTTTTGTTATTTTTGTGTTGCATCAAAAGACTTAGAAAATATTTAATCAGTCATTTGATCATCATTTGCAAAACATGTAACATTTTGAATCATAATGCAATAGTAGTTGTTTGGAAAAGTATGTTGGTTAGGATGGCATCTGTATAAAGGAAATATATGAGATATGAAAGGTGATAATGAAATATGCATGTGATATATATAGTGAAATGTGAATATGAGGTATGAACATAAATTCCCCCTCCAACTAGAGATAGACAATGTGAAAAAGGAAGTTAGGAACTTTCCAAAGTTGCAATTTTTAACATTTTAAGGAATTACATGACTAAAAATTAAAAACCACATACCTTCGCTTACCCTCAATGTACATGAGTTGTGGATGCTAAAGAATGTGGCCGTTGATGCTGTCAGATCATGGAGTATGTAAACAAACGAATTTGGATATGCTTCTGTGTTCTCTTTGTTGATGACAAGGTTTGAATCTTTATTGTTGTTAATTGATCTGTTGCAAACTAACGAAATGATGTAGTCTTCAATCGTTACAAAACCAATAGTACAATTCTAGTCATGCGAATAAATGTGTTGATGTCGAGCATGAAGAGAAGTCATCGGATTAGTGACCATTGATGAATGTCGTTAACCAATGTGAGGCAAATCACCATTAATGTCAATGAGTGCCAAGTTATCTAAGTACATCTTGCGAAGGGCGAATAGATGAGTTGATGTTGAGCCACTTACAAGATCCAACGATCAAGGGACATTGGTGTATTCCCATGATTGTTGGCAAGAGAGCCTATCATTAAGGCATACAAGCCTCAAGGTACTACTAAGGACTCTAGCCTTGAACCTAAATAATGTGTTGATGTCGATAGGCCAAGAATTGTTAGTTTGTTCCTTAAGGAACCCACTCTAATACCAATTATCAGGTTTATCAATTACATTGAGATTAGGGGGTGAAATTGTATAGTATAATTTAACAATTATTTAAAAAACATTTAATCAAAAACAATACACCAATCACATCAAAGAGTTAAACACAAGATATACATCAAAACCCATTTGGGAGAAAACCAAAAAAAATATTTTCTTTATACGGTTTAAATCAAACACCAACCTTCTATTACAATATTTGCAGTCACCTACCTATAAGAGAAACCAATTCCCTTAGTTTTGTAAGCACCAACTTGCTGGAGGCACCAACCCCCTTAGATTTGCACGTACCAACTTATTGAAGACACCAATCCCTTTATATTTGCAAGTACTAACTTATTGGAGACAACAATCCCTTGTAGATATGCTAATCCAACTTATTATATCATCTAAATCTCCACTTCATTACATTTTCAAACTGGATCGGAAGGCACCTTCTTTAATTATGGTATTTCTTTAATCTTGATCTCCTTTCTGTTTATTCTTTCACAACAACAGTATTTTATTTATAATTCAGTAGTTATCTTCTCTCATGCTACACAACAAAACACATGCTCCTTGCAAGCTCTAATCTCATACTTCTTAGATTCACAAACTTTGTTCATGCATGTTAACTCAGATATGCCATTGTACTATCTTTGAGATTTCTTTTCATCTCATATATGATCATATCTCTATAGATCTCATATCCCTTCACATAGCTTGTGCATTGACTTCACCTTTTTCTCTCCACATGCTCATATAATTCTTACGTGTGTGATTCCCTCACTCACACTTTCTGATAGCACATTTACTATGATCATCACTACCACCCTTATTATCCTTTAATAGCATATTTCTATTTGTAGCTTGTCACGCTCCTTTTGGTTTTATCTTCGAGCCTTTTTCCTTTCTGGGCAGTTTCTCTTCTTTTAATGCTATAAAATCACTTCTTGTAAAGGAATCCCAGGTGGAACCATAAATTTTTATATTCGTGACATTTCTCAATGGTTGCTTTGACAATTATTGCAAAATAAATACAATAATTACTTCTAACCAACACTACTTTTCCATGGAATATGGAGAAACTAAAACTCTAGTAGCCAAACATTGTATTGAGATCGAAATCTAGAAAATGGAAAACAACAGACATCTCATTCACTACATTTTCATTTCAACATTCAATGCTCAAATTTATCGAGATATTATGTGGGACCCACAAGCGTTGTGACACTGGTTGTTACATGATTTTTTTTTATCAATGGTAGATGTGCCAAGATTCTTTAACACATAAAAAAAATCACCAACCATGGTCTTGACATCAATCTAGAGTCCCTTGATTTTGTTGCATCATGTCACTGTGCATTGATTATTAAGTGCCACATTGTCACTTCCACCTAGATTGTTTGGCCCCTCTTCGTATGAAGCAATGGAACATACACTTACCTCCACATATATTGTTCCTCCACATACAATTTTCATTTTCAAAACCCTTTCTTCCACACACAATTTTCTTCCACACAATATTTTTCTTCGACACAAACTCTCCTTATGTGCAAGATTTTGCTTCAACACGAACTTTCCTTCCGCAAAAGCTTTTTCTTTCACATAAACTTTCCTTCTATGCAAGATTTGCTTCCTTCTTCAACTTGTTTCCTTCTACCTTCTTTTCCTTGCCATCCTTGACACCAATGATAACACTGTCAATGAGTTGGTGAAAAAATTGGGATTGGAGGTTTAAGATCATTCTAGCCTATATCCATTGGGGTGGGTAATAATGATGCAAAAATAAAGTTAACCAAACAATGCAGAATCATATTTTCTATTAGTATTGATTTTATTGATAATGTATAATTGATGTAGTTTCACTTGATGTATGCGGAGTTGTGTTTTAGACTCCCTATATGTATATGAAAGATGAAATATTCATGTATAGAGACAACTATTATTGCCTCATAAAGGACAAAAAAACTTCACCATTAATGCACACAGCGACATGTCTAAATTTTCATAGGTAAGTGCCATCCAAGCTAAAAACTTAATATTTCTAGCAATAAGTATATTTTTTAAAGACAAAATTAGTATGTAGAAGAGTTAGTGAGGTAAAATCCATCCCTAGAGAGGTTTACTAAGGACTAGAGATAGGAATTGGGAAAATTTATACAGTGATATAGGGTAGTGTTATAGGAGACTTAAGGGCTACAACGCAAGAGGGAAGTGGAGCACGACATATTGTCAAAATCTCCATTGCCATAAATTGG
The DNA here is from genome assembly GCA_000404065.3 of Pinus taeda. Taxonomy (NCBI): domain Eukaryota; kingdom Viridiplantae; phylum Streptophyta; class Pinopsida; order Pinales; family Pinaceae; genus Pinus; species Pinus taeda. The sequence continues at coordinate 104,242 of APFE030479990.1, read as the reverse complement.
TTGTACAAGTATTCTATAATAGAAGCAAATAACATGATGAAGTAGTTGCAATAGTTGATGTAGCATGGTGTCATTCTACCAACTACCTCACCATGTGGATCACCCATCATAATTGTGTTAAGAATGGTGGGACTTGGAAAATATGCATTGATTATAGGGATTTGAACAAAATAATTATCAAGAATAAGTACCCCCTACCAAGTATAGATTGTCTATTGGATTAGTTGTAGAAACAAAAATACTTCACCAAGTTAGACTTAAAGTTATAATATCACTAGGTTTGAGTTAGAGGGTGATACATGGAAGATTGCCTTCAAAACTAAACAAGGTTTGTATGAGATTATCAAGAATAAGTACTCCCTACCAAGTATAAATTGTCTATTGGATTAGTTGTAGAAACAAAAATACTTCACCAAGTTAGACTTAAAGTTATAATATCACTAGGTTTGAGTTAGAGGGTGATACATGGAAGATTGCCTTCAAAACTAAACAAGGTTTGTATGAGAAGTTAGTCATGTTGTTTGTTTTATGTAATGCACCAACTACATTCATGAGGTTAATGAATAAGATATTGCACCCTTCTCTAGATTCATTTGTTATTGTTTATTTTGATGATATACCGGTATACAATGCTACTTTGGAGGAGCACATATCACATTTGATTCAACTGCTAGATACATAAAAGAAGCATATACTATTGGAAAATCTTAAGAAATTTTAGTTTTCATAGCAACCTTTGGTGTATTTAGGATATGTGATTTGTGGAGGAGAGTTGAAAATAGATTCTACCAAGATGGAGGCCATCATGTAGTGGTTGATGCCTACCAATGTTTCTGAGGTTGGGAGCTTTTTTAGGGAAGCAAGGTACATGAGGAAATTCATAGTATTGTTTTCAACAGTAGCAACACCACTCCATGGCATAGCAATGATTTGAAAGAGTTGTGATTGAGGAAAGGATTAGTAGAGGGTTTATGAGGACTTAAAGAAGAAAATTAGCCAAGCACTAGTTCTTGCATCATTGAACTTATAGCAAACCTTTGAAGTGGAGATAGATGTGAGTGGGTATGTTACGGGAGTGGTGTTGATGCAAGGAGGAAGGTTTGTATGTTACCATTCTTAAGTAGTTCACGGGGTGGTTATCAAATACCCTACTATTGATATGATTTCCAGTTAAGGGAAAAGTTCAACCTCATAGGCCATGAGTGCAGGTCCCTCTACATTTTTAGAGAGGTGGTACTCCTCTTTACAAACACACTCAAATAAATTGAAATAATATTAAAAAACTAACATATGCACCTGTGAGTGAACTAGATGTTTTTCCAAGAATGCAAGGAAAGGAAAATAAAAAAATAAAAATTTAAGCATGATATCCATCCATTCCATCAGTCTGAGAAAATACCATTGAATCATATCAAAAGGATAGACACAAGATAACCAATTTCATATATCAGTGAGCTATAGAATTATTTTATTCATGTAAAATCATAAGAGCATGAGAAAAAACATTTGTGAGATTCATACAACTTTAAACAAGTTTCTAAACAACAAATGAACTGCTCTCCTAAAAAGGAGCTCTTTGCGAGAGCCGAAAAATATTACAAATTTAATTTTTGAAAATGTTTGATACTTAAGAAACTCAACAAAATCATGATACTTAATCACAATTTAAATGCATTTGTCCCAAGTATCAATGTCTAAGAAGAAAAAGAGGAGATTATTCAATATTTTAGACTACCCAGAAAATGTTGAAGGATGGTATCTCTTGATGTCAAAGTTTCTATTGCCCTTTAAATTGGAGATATAATTGTTACAGTAATTGTTTGATAGTTTTTTGGGATTAAGGACTTCTTGAAGTGACTGCCTTAACCATTCTTAAATGTAAAATTTCATCATAGAAATTTTGATATCCATCTTGACACGTTAATTAAATATTGCCTCCTTGATTTCCTAGGTGTCTTCTTGCAACTCTAGGACTAGGGAAGATTGATCTTCATTTCTATTAACAAAAAAAACTAACCATTTTTTAATTTTTTGTTCATAAAAAACATTTATATTATGACGCCATTGGCTCCTTAACATCATTCAACCTGTTGTCATTTACTACTCACTCACTGGTTTGCAAATGATCAGTGATCTAGGATGCATGAGAACAGTGAAGTTGAAGCAATTTTGTGAGCCACTAAAGTTATCAGAGCTTGATGAGATCCTCTCCATTGCATAATTCTCAGAAAAATATTTCTTGTGATATATAGAAGTCCAAAAAAGGGTTCCTGGATCAAAAGTTAGAGCCTGTAGAAGATTGCCCCTAGAAAGCCCAACTGATTAAGGAAAATGGCTAAGTATGGAAATAAAATCGCAATTGGGACTTGGGACAGTTCATCGCAATCACATATCGGTATCGACGAGGACCAAGAGGCAAATAACATCAATGATTTCAGAATTTGTGATCTGTTGATCACCGATATCACACATCAGCGTCAACGGGTCAGGGCACCACGTTTATCGGTATCGACGAGATTTATGTCTTGAAGACGGCCAGGGGGGAAATTGTGATATGATGTAATATTGTTGGGGGAGGCTGAGAATTTATTAATAAATAAAACAGTTAACAAAATAGGATCGGGCCACCCCCCTTCTCTCTCTCCTCCATGTGGAACAATCCCGCATCCCACATCACAATAGTCGCAAATACTGATATTGCATATCGCATATCGCATCCCGCAAATCCAGAAATCCCTCTGTTACATCATACTCCAAACCATGTGGGGAGCCACTAATGCAATATATTGTTGCAACATCAAGGAAGGCCCAGAAAGTTTTAACAAAGGAAATCATGGAAAAACAAGAGTGGGTGGTCCCCTTTCTCTCTCCTCCACATGGCGGTACGGTGCATCGCATATCAACGGATTGATGGAGAAGAGGGCTCACTCTTCAAAATACCCCATGACATTGTGATTTTACGATACAATGTTAAATCATTGAGGAGGGGCTGACTCCAATTAACAAAGGATTTCACAAAAAAATCAAGGTTGGGCATGCCTTTTTCTCTCTCCTTCGGGGGGGCCACGTGGCAACCTATGTTTGGTCCACTAGGCTGACATGGAAGCTAATGTCAACAATGATGTGGCACGTATGGATGATGATGTAGTGGGTGGACATGTGTCACTCGTTTTCGGCATTTTCAATGGTCCTATGGGGCCATTTCTGGGTGCCACGTGTCACCACTCACAGAGAAACACGTGGTAGTGATGATGTCACCTATCGCAATCGGTGATCAATGATCCCTCAATGTAAATATTTCTCTTCAGTTGTGTTTCCTCCCTGGCTGCGATTGCGATAAGGGAAGGGGCCCCCAGATGCGATAGGTTATATGTTGTATTGTATAGGAATTTCGCATCTGGGAAATCAACCGATGAGGGACTTCTATGGTATAAAGAAAAGCCCCCCTACACATTTATTGAGAGCTTTAGATCCAACACATGGGCCCTTTGGTTCCAGCCCCAGTCGTATTAGGAAACTCAATAAGGGAGCTAAAATAAAAAGAGGCTAAGGGGTAAATCTAAAGGCACCCTTTCGCTAGTTCCATAGGTATAAGCATGTGCCCTTTCACCTGCATGAAGAGATGAATGGTTGTGCCCCTTGAGACTTCTATCATTAAACTGAGAATGCACCCCCAGGCCAGATCAGGGTGCCAACTATGCTTAGAAGGTTTTTATGGAAGAAATCGACGAGGTCGGTGTCAAAAGTAGCTGCAGAGGAAGATATAGGAGATCAAGCCTTTGAGGCCGAGCAGAGAAGAGCACCGACGGATTCAATAGAACATTTAAGGCCAAAGTGACAGAGTTGGTCCCAGAGGTGGATGTAGCAGTGAATCAGGGGAAGGAGCATTCAAAACCAAGTATGGGCACCCCCCAAAAGTGGCTCTTTGTAACCTGTTCTCAAGGTTGGTGCCGAATATTTAAAAGACGAAATGATGAGAGTTAGTTGAGCAGTGCAAGAGAATATATCGTGAACTAAATGTAGCCATGAAACAAAAGTGATTACATGGATGGGGAGCTAGGGATTTTTCATTAATGTCTCACCTATTCTATGATTCTGTGATGTGCCATCCTCTATGAGGCCATTATTATTGTTCTTATTTTTTTTGGATACAAAGCCTCCCCTGGCCGAGAGAGAGAGAGTTGACTTGACAGCTGAAAACTCGGCCCAGGATTTTATGTATGAAACCATGATTGAAAGCACCCCCTCTTCTTATAAATAGGGGGTTGTAGCACTAAAAAAGGGTTCCTAAATCTGAAAAGAAAGTCTGTGATTTTTGTAAACTATATCACTTAGTAACATAAATATTGCAGAATATTACACGATTGGTGGTTATTCCTCCTCTAATTTTTTATAGTTTTATTTCCCTGTTTCATTCATCTTGTGTGTTTTCCTCTTTTGAATTCATGCAATAATATATATCTAATATTTCAGACTTGTCTACAGATTCATATGCGTTAAATTGTTAATGCATATGCCTGTGTGAGGGGTTGAAATCACATTTTCAAGCTGTATTGCGTGAAGCATATCACTCAACTTCTTTTCTATCTAGTACATCTTCCTCTAACTCAGTAGTTATAGTAAATCTCATGGTTTCAGGCTCTATGTTTTACATATAGAATTCTTGGTACTTTGAGTTCTATATCCTGAGTTGTCATTTTTCTTTGACTTCTCTCATTTATCTTATAAAGCCGATTAAAACTGTAAATTTTTGAAGTGCTTGGCCTCCATTATTTCTATTATATTTATAGGAACTATGTGCGTGTAGAAATTCTGAAACATATGGCTTGTATCTTTGGATGAAAAAACCAACTCTCTGATATATATGTATAGAATATGGGTGGTGTCTCCTCCTGGTTGAGAATCATTTGAGGCACATTGATTTAGATGTAACCATGCACTAGTCTTGTAAGAAATCCAAGGTTGTCTCTGCGAGTGAAAACATCTTCTAGCGTCATTGTCAGGGAACATATTAGAATATTTTTCCCCGGGTACGACAAAACATTTCATTTCCTCTGTTAGGTGAGCATAGGAAGTGTGGGTTGAAGATCTCTCACCTTGGCAACTCCACTGTCAATTTTATGGTAAACATCGTGGAAAATCCATTGTCCATATCTCTATTTTGATCATCCTAGCTTTTAAGTAGCCCCATACTCACTATGATGCTACAGTATTTGAAAACTCTCCCTGATTTTGAAGTTGAAATCAATCACATAGGGAGGTTTTCAAGATGGCCCTTCCTACATTCCTATCCAACTAATTTGTGCCACCAGATTTCTCTCCCTCTACTGGTTATCCTAACCATGTCCCTTCATTTCATGAGTGGGATAGCTATTTTCCTAAATTCAGTGGGAACTAAGAGAGAAGGCCTGACCAGTTCTTCAAAGACTTTCATGAATGCATGGACCAACAAGGTATTCTTCTTGAAGATGTACTAATGAAGTTGTTCAAATTGTCTTTAGAAGGGGATGCTAGGGTATGGTTTAAAACACTACCTCAAGGCAACATATCTGCTTTGAAATGTTTCCATACAACATTCCATCAATATCAAAAGACATTTTATTTGCCGAATGTTATGTTTGAAGATTGTTACAAATTTTGTAATGATGAAAACAATCCAGAGGTTGGTGAATTTGTTGAAGATGTTTGTGGAGCTCCATTCCATGAAAACATCAAATTTCATAAAGAGGCATAAACCACTAAGCGAGAAAGAGAGGAAGGAAACATCTTCGCCCTTCAAATAAACCCTCAGGGGTCTGATTTGGCCGAGTTTAATGTTTCCCCTTCCTTTGATGAATATGACTCTCATAGAGAGTCAACTGATGCAGAGCCTCCAAAATCCCTGTTATGGGAAGTTGCACAAGAAGAGGAGGCCATTAAAGAGGCTTCCACCCATGATACACATCTTTCACATGGAAATCAAGATCAAGAACCTCCTCCCATTTATGATGCATACTATTCAGAAGAGGAGGAAATGGTCATGAAAGTGTAGAAGGAGTTGTTTACCAGTCAGTGGGGAGAAATCTCCCAACAATTTTTTTTTCAAAATGATCCCAAAGCTAAATTGTTGCAGAAAGATTTCCAAGATAGATGTCCCATTGAAAAATGGGCAATAAAATAGCAACAACCAGTATTCCTTGAAAGACTGAATTTGAGGAGTTGAAGGGTGTTTGTAGTTTCCATAACCAAAAATACATCAAACAACAATTTGTATGTGAAGAAGAGATTACTGCAAACATTCCTTTTCTATTCCATGACCCTATGGGTGAGTACATGATCCTATTCAAAAGCCAGCAATAGAGGTCATTTCAAGAGCATGTATCACGTTCCATATTTGCAGATTTATCATGTTGCATGCATGTTTTAATTTTTCTTTTTCAGCAGTATGAAGGCATCTGGTCCAGTACTCTTATGCTAGCCTAGTTCTATCAGAGAGTTGAACATACTTAGCTGAATTAAGTATTGTGCATAAGTAGGATTGTACATAAATAAGCTCACTAGCTGAGCATTTACCTTTCAGTTGTTAGAATTTTTATGTATGCATTATAGATTGAGGAGGAAAGTCCCATGGATATTTTTTTTGAATGCAAAGATTCATTTATTACTAACTCCATGCCCAATAGTGAAGGAGGATGGTATGCAGGTTCTCATCACCTTGCAAGCAAGTCATTTTCCCCAGTAGGATCCAATGTTGTCACTCACTGCTTCACACGTCATCACTTGCTGCAAAAGCCAAATAGAAGTTATGTTTGATGCCAATTTCTGAGACAAAAAATCTATTAAAGCTTAATCAGTCCCTATTCATTATGTAGTGCTCAGAAAGAGCTTTCCAACGGTATATGGAAGTCCAAAAATCGGCTCCTAGAGCAGAAGTTAAGGCATTTTTTAAGTCTACCTTGGAAAAGCCCAGCAAACCAAGATAGCTAAGTCTGGGGAAAAAATTGCAATCAGGACCTAGGAGGTCCATCACAATCGCATGTCGACCATCTATTGGATCCTTGGGGCACAAAATTATGGTTATCGGCAGTTCTCAACGCCGAAGGCTGTTATCGTAGCCTCGCGATATCTATGATCAGTGGGGTTCTGGAACTGAAAAGACCTGTAAATCGCCGATCTTGCGACATTGCGATTTATTACAAAGTCATCGGGGAGGCCGAAAAATCATTTACAAAGGAATTCCCTACAAAACCAAGGCCAGACCGACCTTTTCTCTCTCCTCCAAAGGGCCACGTGGCGGCCTCTGATTGGTCCACCAAGCTGACATGGTAGCTGACATCAGCAATGATGTGGCAATACGATTGATGATGTGGCGAGGACACATTTCACCCGATTTCAGTGTTCTCAGGGGTTACATGGGTCCATTTCCAAGTGACATGTGTCACCTCTCTCTGAGTAACACATGGCAGTGATGATGTCACCCATTGCAGTCGGGAATCAGCGATCGGGCAATGTAAAGCTTTCTCTTTCTCTAAAATTCCTTCCTGTCTGCGATTGCAATAAGGAAAGTGGCCCCCGGATACGATAAGGTATTGTGATCTATTTGATAAGGTTTTCACGTCCGGACTAATCGGCTCGTGCTATGGAGAAAGGGTAAAGATCTTCCCTCCCCGTGTTGCAATTGCGATGTCCTGGGTGGGCCCAATCCTACGTATCGGCGATCGCAATTGTCTACAGGGAAAGCTTAATGAAAAGTGCATTTAGCATCGAGATGCGAGATTCTAATTAACAAAGGAAATAAGGCCCCCGCACAGCTGTCAAAAGCCTTAGCGCCCAAAGGGCTCAGCCCTTATTTCCAGCCCCCAGTCATATGTGAGAAGTTAGAAAATGGGCTGAAGGCATGGGGGGCTAAAGGGGAAATTAAAAGTTCCCTCCTGTTCATTCATTTTAAACATTAAGGACTTGCGGCCATGGTGCTCTGATAGTGTTCTGCAATGGTTTCAAAGGATGTATGGGCCGACAGCTAAGGACTTTAATGGAGCATGGAATTGCTACAGAGCAGTATGGGGGGAGTTCAGGAAGATTTAATGGCATGGCATGGCACCCCATCCCTCTACATAGAAAAGGACCCCTTGGGCACACACCTTTCCCACTCTTCTCCCTATTCCACCGAACAACTCACTCGTGCGATTAAGGCAGAATTGATAGAAATTGGTTGAGCAGTAGTGAACCACCTCAAGCAGTCGAAAAGAAGCCTGATGACAGTAGGGACGTGGCTCCTTCCAAGGCCTCCACTGAAGCATCAAGGGGACACCTCCTCCTTCCTCTCTTGACTTTCTTTCTCTGAGCATTTATTTCCCTAGTCTTCCAAGAAAGGGACTTGATCCCTGTTGTAATCTTAGATAGCTTGTAGCAAAGCCTAACAAAGCTGGGACAACTAGTCTAGCATGACAGCTGGGGCTTAGGCTCATATATTTTGATTTTAATTCAAAGCTCTTCTCCCCTCTTCTTATAAATCGGGGATGAAACATAATACAAAGGTTCCAGATTCTCATACCCGCGAGGGATGAAATTTGTGTTGCCATTTTGGTTCAATTTGTCTTTCATGGGACTTCACTGATATCATGATGAATATGTAGATATGTTATTGGACCTTTTGATATAAATGGTGTTTCCCTATTGATTCCAAGCATGATTAATGTGGAGTGTGCTTCCTCTTGGTAAATCTCACTTCATTTGTGTTTTCCATTCCTAAAATAGTGTAATGAGGTTTTTGATTTCTTGTTGATTTGTGGATTTATCTTAGCTACTAAATAGAGAACAGTACCTGTGGTAGCTCAAATTTACTTTAGTTGTTGGCAGAGAATGATACCCATGTCATGTTTAGCCTAAAACCTTCTTTTGCACTCCTCTATTTATATCATCTCATTGGAAAACCATGGTTTAGGATTTTGTCTTGCTTACAGCCCTATCCATTGAATTCCCCTTTCTACTAGAACATTGTTTCCTAGGATTCTGTTTGTTACAACCATATGCATCTATTTCCATGCTTCCTTTCCTCCTCTCCACCATCACTACAACTTTATTTTTGATATGTATCATTGTTGTGTGTCGGCCACCAGAAGGAGAAGTCATTTGTCTTTGAGATTGCCTAAATACCCCCAGCATTTGGATCCATGAATTGGCTTGAATCTTCCTCTTTGGAATCTTATTGAACCAAGCTCATCCTTTTATTTTCTTTTATTTACGTGAAAATTGGAGTGCTACAACCCCTCACATATAACCTTACAAACACTCCTCTATTTAAGATGTCCTATGCATTGGTCTACAATCAACCCATAGGTTGTATCTAGGGATCTTTCCTTGCTTCCTACTGCACTTGTGTTGCATGGTGCAAGATTTAGCCACAACACAACCCAACCTTTATTATTTCCTTTGGAATTAATGCAAAATATCTTATCGTATGAGGACCTTGCAGATCATCAACAACGTTGATTTCCTTGATAAATACATCACTTCTTCTATCATAAATTTTATCGCTTTTAGAAATAATCTCTTCTAATATCTTAATTTTTGTAGACAACCCAACTTTGATCTACTTTAGTCTTTTAGCTCCAGGGAGGTTCTATTGTGATCTACATAACTCATGTAGTGAACTAACCTTTTGAATAAATGTAGATAATTCATTATCTACAAAATGTTGATCATGCTCGAGATATTTCTTAAGCCAGTCAATAAAGGAAGAAATTTGTTACAACGGATTTCTTAAATGGGAATTTATTTCATACACATCTTCAATAATCTTCATTCATTTACCAATATTATTAACAATATAATATTTGACTCCATTAAGTAGGTAAGTTTTTTTTTCTAAACCTATGAGGTGTCTCAGGAGTGGATATTGTTGCTATTGGTGATTGGATGGTAAGAAGGGTCATAAATGAAGGGGTTGGATTAAAATCTTCTTCCATCTCTCTTATTCTTCTTTTTAATATCATATTCTCTGCATGTTTCTCAGTGATAAAATGTGCTAATGCTTCTCCCATGGTCTGATGTGATTGCAAGATCCCAATGGATACGACTTCTTAAACATCAATATATATGAGTCTATCCAGTAACTTTTTTATTGTAAATCTTCACCCTTTCAATTCTTATTTTCTTATTACTCTTGTCATAATTTGCGTTTTTTAGAGTGGAAAGGTGATGTTCAGTGATCTCTTGTATTATTTTTTTCTTTTTAGCCATGTTTGTTGTAACCTAAGTAGTAAAGTACAACAACTTCAACATCCATGATTTCCTCCATGCTATGTGTTTCCTTTGATCCTTTAACTTTAGTTGACTAAACAATATGTAATCTTTCAAGAGTCAATCTGGGAGGGGGTTCTTCCTCATCTCCTCCAATCGAGAACCTATCTTTACTCTTCCTGCCACTCAAGGTAGCATTCCTTTTTCTTTGGGTGGAAGTTGAACTCGAGCAAGTCTAAGGAGTAGACGTTGGAGGAGGGTATGAGGGCTTCTTGCATCTTTCCTTGTTTCCTCCTCTTGTTCTTGTGCAGGACTCAACAATGGCCTCTACAACATGGCTAGGCAATTCCTTATCTCTTGATGGACCAATGTAACTTCCCCACTTTCTTATGTAATTCTTGTGAGAAGTTTTATGTATATGATTTTAGTTAAGTGCTTCAGAAGATATTCCTTCTGGGTCGAAACACTAAATAGCCTCTGCTTCATTTAAATTAAAAGGATTCAAGAACTAAGCAAGTTTTTCAAAATGAGTTTCATTTTTTATGGTTATCTCCAAGCACTAAAAGGAAAGGAAATAAACTATTTTTTATTCTTCTGCTCGAATAAAACTAGTCAAGGGTGATAATGCCTGCAAATTCCAGCGACAAAATGTTTATCTATCACAAACTAGGGTAACAATAATGGCTTATCCTAGAATCTAAAGATTCGAGTTATCATATCATCTTCTCATTCTTCATGGATCCCCTTTCCCCATAGGAAATATTGTTCTTTTCATGATATCTTTGTAGGATCACATCTAGTTATTGGATAATTAACTTTTCTCACATACAAATCTTGAATTTGGCAGAAATGAAAAGGGGCTTCATATCTCCATGATATTGGATACCAAAACTTAATTAGTTCTTCATCAATATTGAAGTTTATTTTATGGGGTAATTCGTTGAAAAAAAGACAAGATACAAGAGTTGTTATCAAATATGTTGTCATGAAAAAAATATGGTCTTTAGCGAATTTACCAACTGGAAATCTAGCTCATTTGAGATGGGGTCCACTCAGTCAAATAAAGAATCTATTTTATAAGAATAATAGAGAACATAGAGTATGGACCTTAGAACATTGGTTGTGATCTCTCATCACATCACATCCCTATAATACTGGTGTATCCACTATATTGTTATTCTTATGTGCCATAGAATCCCACTATTGTTATTTTTGTTCCCTTACATTATTATTGTTATGTAAGCCCTAATTATATTTTGACCCTTTAGACTCCTATATATACCAAGGAGGTCTTTTCATTTGAATCATCCATGAATTGTTCATTTATGAGATGTAAAATGAGGTCCCCCCGTCGAAGTGGTTTATTATCAAGTTGATCTATATGTTATTATGTTTCTTCGTTATTTTGATCTAGATACATAACATCTGGTATTAGGGCTCTTGACCCTAGGGTTTTGCTGCTTCAAACGGGCCATTGCGGAATTTTCACTATAAATTTTTTTCTATGAATCTTTGAACTATGAAATCATCACGTGGAGGAAAGATATTATGAATATTTAGTTAAAATTTCATGCCTTCATTCACTATATTTTCGGAGATGTGGTCCATGGAAGTTAGGGCTTTTTTATGGTCCATGATTTAGTCTCAAATAATTTTCCTAGGGAAAATTGTCATAAATTTCCCTTCAAGAATTGGATTTGAATTCTGTAAAAGGTGACTGAACTTGCATAGATTGTAGTTTTTCAGGTAAATGTTTCAAGGTCGAAGGTTAAAATAGTGACACATGGCATCCCATAAAATTTTTCTCTATTGAACGAGTCCATAATTAGATTATCGTGGGAGATTTAGCATAGCTATACCTTGAAGAATCCAACATCGGTCTAAGTTTTAGGGTTGGAAATAAGACACACATATATAGCTCAAGACAAGATTTTAGACCTTGGGAAACCAAAATCATAGAGATGCACTAGTTTCAAAGTTAGCCATATCAACAGGCTCAAAATCAAGCTCTTAAAAGGTGTGTATATTTAAATTTGCATATTTTTTTTGAAAAATTGGTATGAAGTGATTCAAAGGGCATAGTGAAGTATAGATATCATTAATTGGTTCCCAAATTCCTCAAAAAAAAAAACTACACCCGTTAAGCCCTCGGAAAGCTTTACTATAATGCACGAGGAAGCGGAATAAATGTAACATGATATATCAAAATTATGGGACCAAGTGAACAAAAAAATTGTCCTCACAAAGAGGAACCAAAGATGAAATGAAAGTGATGATCAAGGGTTAAAAGTAGACATAAAAAGGGACATGAAAGGTTTGAAGTAAGGTTTGACCAGTTGCTACAAGAAAGGCTTCATATTGGTGACAAGGTATTAGATGAAACTCATGATGAGAACAAAAGGAATGTGATCAATCATGATTTTAGAGATTCTAACTTTGGGTTGATGACCAACTGTATTCCAAAGATCGATCTGAGGAAGTTTCATGACATGGATCTAGTAACATGGATATTATAGATGGAGCAATTCTTGATCTACACGGTGTGTAACACACACAAAATGTATGCATTACATCTTTATATTTAGAACCTAATTGGTTTGTGTGGCATCTATAGCTTTATTCTCATAAATTGCTTGTCACTTGGAAAAAAATTACGGAGGAATTAATAGCAAATTATGAGGATAAAAATAGCAATACCTTATTTAGCCAATTTATAAATCTCAAACAAAAGAGTTCAATTGTGGAGCACATTGAGGACTTCCAAATACTGAATATAAAGCTAACTAATATTACAGAGGAGCAACTAACTAATGTATTCATAAGGACTTTAAAGGATAACATCTGTCATGGATTCACCTTTGGGAACCTAAGTCATTGGAGAATGCATTCAAGGTAGCAAGAAAAGTTGAAAGAAAAATTATGGCAACAAGAAGGTATACCACTCAGAGCTATAAAGATGGAAGTGTTGCTACTCCTTGTCTCCCACAACCTACAAAGTTGACACCACAACAATTGAAGAAAAAAAGAGCAAAAGGGATTTGTTACAATTGTGATAGAAAATACACTAAAGGTCATAAGTGTGCTGAGAAGAAATTATTTTGCATAGATTTTGAAGAAGAAGAAGAAAAGGAACAATAAACATCAAAAGAAGAAGATATACACCAGGAACCAACCCTGGGGCTTGAAAAATAATAAATATATTCAACCTTGCGTTGTAATGCATTGGTGGGAATTACCACTACTCAAAGTCTCAAGATAGAAGGATATATCAAGAAGGAAAAGGTAAAAGTGTTGATTAATTTGGGTATTACCTATAATTTTATTCATTGTAAGATATCCAAGGATTTGAATTGCATTCTATATCCAACATTAGAGTGTTAAGTGATGTTTGCATATGGAGGGACTATAAATTGCTCAAGGAAGTTCAATAAATCAATCTAACCATGGGTAAATATGTATATAATAGTCCAATTCTTTCCATTCCAATGGGTGGTGTTGGTGTGGTGTTACAATATTTGGGGACAATAAGTTTTAATTTTCAAGAACTTTTCCTGAAATTTTTTTAGGAAGGAAAAACCATATTGGATCTAGAATCAATCATGGAAACAATAATCTAACAACTACAGAATTGATCAATTTCATAATATCTCATTAAGTGGAAGAACTTACCTGTTGAAGGTTCCACATGGGAGGATGAGTATTTTACACATAAGCATCTAAAACTACTCAACTGTTGAGCACAACACTTTTTTGAATGAGAGGGGCATGTTAGGTCCCTGTAATACTAGTGTAGCCCATATATCATTATTGTTGTGCCCCATATAAGCCCACTATTATTATTGTTGTTTCCTTTCATTATTATTATTATGTAGGCCCTAATTATATTTTGATCCTTTAGACACCTATCTATACAAAGGAAATCTTCTCATTTGAATCATCAAAGAGTTGTTCATTTATGAGATGTAAAAGGAGGTTTCCCCCTCAAAGTGGTTTATTATCAAATCATTGTTCTATCTTTTCTTATGTTTATGCATTATTTTGATCCGAGTACATAACAATCACTCACAAAAAAAAATAAAAAAAAATTAATTAAATTAAATTAATAATAAATAAAATAATAAATAAAAATAAATAAATTAAAAAATTATATATATATATATATATATATTATTATATATATAATATATTTGTTAAGGTTCTACAAATATGGAAATATCTAAGAAATAAATGTTATAGGGAACCGATGAAGTTGGTGAGATGAATTCTAGAACAACGTTCATTATGATATCTTGATAGTCCGAAAAAATGTCAACTTCAAGAAACTTCAATAGCTTATTTGGCTCTAGAAATTTGAATATCTTTATGAACACTTTAGGGGTTAGAGGAATTGTATTCCTCTTCACGCCTCCTCTAATTGTCCTTTTCTTTGGATAAAAATTCCATGCACAAAGGTAGATTATTTCCTTGAAGTCGAAAAATTCGGGAACACATGCAGTGTTTGCTAACCCAGTGGTCGAAATTGCTTCCTTCTTTCTTTTGGTAGCCATCTTCTATTGGTACTTAGGAATATGTGAGTAATTATCAATTTTCATAGTGTCTCTTAGTTGTGAATTCCTTATTCTCGAATATAATTACCAGTTGTTACCCATCTACATGTAAATTTTGTTGGGTTGGATAGGCCAATAAATAAAAATTCAATACATTAAGGTCATCATTTGTGAGAGATGATGTAAATAGATCTCAAAGTTTAAATCCATCACGTTCATTTAACTCAGAGATTAATTCATTTTTAACATTCTTGATATTAGTACCATTAGCAACATGGAAAATAATGGGTTGAGATTACTAGTTTACTATGAAATGTTTATGATCTTGATGGATGGCATACAGATAATTAATTGTGTGAAACGGGAGAGTGCACGAGAGAGGACTGTGCAGGAGATAATATGTGTGGAAGAAAGAGGTGAGCGGAGTGCTAAATGTGTGGAACAGAGGGTTGTGTGGAGGGAATAAATTTGCGGACGAAAAGGATGTGGGAGTGGGGAATGTGAGGAGAGAGGGATATGAACTTTCTTCCGCACACGTTAAATTTTACTAAGTATAAAAACACTCAAGAGAATGCATATTTTGGGCTCAACATTTGGTTCCAACTTGGGATAGTAAATCAATTTTGGTTACTAAGAACCCAAATCATGACTAGTTTCCTAGTTCATTGGGTTATAGAGTCTGAAATTTACATAGTTATATTTACAAACAACATATTATAAGCACTATAATACAAGAAAGTGAGAGAATGAGTAATGTGAATAAATGTTTGACATGTTTCTCATTCACAAGGAAGATAAGTAATTGATCATTCATTCCCTTGAGAATATATGAAATGCATCTATTGTGTAACAACGCCTCCCCTCATATCTACCCACTTTCACTGGCTTACCCAAGGTAAACATGAGATGAGGGGCTACTATGACAGGACTCGACCTCCCAGGTGACCTTAAGGAAGTGGAATCAATGGAAACCCACAACACATACCTTATATACCTGCTACAGGACTACCAAAAGCCTCCCCAATCATATCCATGACTAGTCCCTGGGTCCCTCTAAGTTTTATACCATTAAACCCCTGGACGCTCCCTTGATATGGACAAGGGTGCATCTGGGAGGCTCCAGTCGCTCCGACACCAAGGCATGGGTGTGCCTGGGGACTTTTATCGCCATACCTATGTCTGTGACTCCAGTATTTGTGCCACTTTTCAAGCCTAGAAACTCTTGTAGCTTTCATAATCCATAATTTACATGACAATGAGACTTGCAAGCCAAAAAATAGCTCCAGGGCTAGGCTTGACCATCCCCAACCGGGACTGAAATTCTGTAAAACACTTGGCATCAATGCAATCTACAACACATTTATACAATACGGAGCATAAATGAATGATAACTCATATGAGACTTGACAAGAAGGATCGCCACCCTCTTCCTTTAATTTTTTTGACATCAATTAGGTCTTGCATCCATTATCCTTTAAGTTACAAGTAAATGCATGAAATAACGATGACTATAACCAGTCACATAACCATGCTTATAAACAACATTAAACCATGTAAATAACAATGAGATAATATCCATTAAGGCCACATATTAACAAGTACAAAAGCAAGAGAACTTAGCTTTTATTAAACATAGACAAGAGTCAACCAGGTTCAGGTCTTCCATATACCACCCAACCATAGACATGGCTGAACCAAATCTTTCTTTCATCTAGTCACCCCCGTACCATATTCCAAGAATGGATGTGGGATATCATGGATAAACCAATCCAAAAACAACCAAGGGAATCCATACATTAAACCACCTCCACCCTCACCAAACCATCATCTCACCAAAACCGGCATCAAGATCACAAAATCAAACTAAGGTTGGAATGCCTCTGGACTCCATCACTATTCTTGAGGAATTTTCCGTCTCCTTGTCTCTCAGTCTTTACCACAATTCACACCAGATCACTAAGACCTAAACTAAGACCCCACCCTTAGGATTTTCCGTGTATCCCGCCAAAATCGGTCAAGGGATTCTTAGGCCTTTGGGAATTTTCCTAAGACCACCTTCGCCCTAGATTCTGAAACCATTTGGTAATTCCAAAGCTCAAAACTGAGAAACAATCCCATCATGCCATGGATATCTGGAAAAAGGAAAATCAAGTTTGAAAACCATTGTCATAACCCAACAAGATCATACCATCGACAGCAAGAGAACCAAATGCCAACATGCAAATCCATACATGTCAAAACTAGCTAGGAAATCACACATGCAATATGTTACCTGTAAGTATTCCTGCTAAGGTTGCTTGATGTTTCTCTTCCTCGCTTGCTCATTGCTTTCCTTTCCTTTACTTGAGCTTCCTTTGCTTGATTTTCCCTTTTTTTCACCAAAGCTAGAATGCTTCAAGAAAACTCTAAGTGACCAAGAGTGAAAGAGAGAGAATAATGAGAGAGCTCCAAAACTGAATTGAAAAAATGTTACAAAATGATGCTTAGAAGCCTTTTTATCAATGAGGCCTTTATTTTCTTCATTTTCCATTATTTTCCTTCAATTTCCTCCTCACATGCAACCTGTGACCTTTCACCTTCCTTTTCTCCTATTTTCCTTTATTTTCATAAATAAATGTGACAAAATTCCTTTTTGCCTTTTTAATTCCTTAGTCATTGCCTTTGCCAATTTCCCTTAACCATGAACACATTCAGTGATGCCCACTAGTATATATTTTCCCAACATTCAGCTTGGAATAAGTGTCCCTTAACCGTGGTCATATTTTTCCTTTATTAACTTTTATTACATGAACTTTTAACTAGGGGTTGTTACATATTGATTTTATGTATGATATAAGGTCCAATCCATAACATATCAAGCTTCTTACACATTGATGGCTTTCCTTTTTCCTTATGCCAAAACAACACAATTTGTCCTTTTGAAAAAATCTTGTTAGTGGCTCCTCTATTGAAATTCTTGGTGACAAATGTCATGTCTTTTCTAAACGTTTTTGAAGGCTTCTTGTCTTTGTTTGTCCAATTGTAATACTTTATGTATCCTAGTTCAGACTACGAAGGATTCACTTTCTTCCAAACAAGTCGTTGAAGACAAGGAATTTATCTCCATATGTATGGGTAATTTTGCATCCTTCCCATATACTAGGCAGAAAGGGGGTTGTCCAATACTTTTCCTTGGAGTAAATCTACTAGCCCATAATACATATACCAATTTCTTGTGTCAATTCTTCTTTTTCTCATTAATCGTCTTCATTACAACATTGACAATAATTTTCTTGGTTGTTTTTTCCATGTCATTTCCTTATGGATAGTAATTTGAAGATTGATGCATGATTATTCAGTACTTTCCACAGAACTCAGTAAATTTGGATCCAATGAAAATGGAGCCATTATACATAATGAATTTTTTTAGTACTCCATATCGTGCAAGAATGTTTTCTTCAAAGAAAATGATCACTTCCTCAACATTTTCTCTTTTTAGTGGCACTACTTCTAGCCATTTGGTAAAGTAGTCAAATTCTGTTAAAATATAATTGTGACATACACTCGATTTGGGATTGATTGGTCCAATAACATGTAGGCTCTATTGAGTGAATGGAGCGTTGCTTGTAATTGTTTTAAGGAGCATGGTTTCTCTCTTTTCCTTTCCTACAAAACTTTGACGTAGAACACATTTTCTTATCAAGGCGTATGAATCTTTGAAGAACGTTGGAAAATACAACCCTACTCTAAGAATCTTATGGGTAGTTGTGGTTGGGGAAAAATATCCTCCACATTCTCCCTCATGCATTTCTTTATGATATACCTAGTTTTAGATTCAATGATGCATGCCAATAAAACCTTTCCTTTATTCTTCAAAACAAGACTCTATAAATTAGTACATATGAATTAAATTTCATCTTTAATGCCCTTCTTTCTTTTCTTATCATGTCGACAGGAAATTGTCCTGAATTAAAGTAAAAAATTATGTCTTTATACAATTCAAATGTAACTAAAGATTCATTATCACTGATTTCATTATGAGCCTGAATATTTATTGCTTCAACTCCCCCAATTGATTTACACAATATTTTTCCCACGACAACCTTTAGAGGCTTTATTTCTATATCAAATTCTTGCAATTTTACAAGCGAAATTGCCATTTTCCATTATTTAGTTCTTGATTTAACAACATTTTAATAGGTGGGTAAGGTACATATGCAATGGTGTGGAAATTTAATATATAACTCCTGAGATAACCAATTTCCTATACGATGGGAAAATCTTGTTTCTCCAACAAAGAATATTTTAGCTTATGATCTTGGAGGGATTTACTCTTATAAATGATTGGGTGTTCTTCTTTCATATTCCTTTTTTGAGTCAAGATAGTAGCAATTGTGTCATCAAATGTAAAAGTGTATAAGATGAAGTTGTTTGCATAATCATGACTAAATAATATTGGAGCTAAACAATTGCATTTTTTATGTTGTTAAAATTTGTTTGTTACTCACTTGTCCAATCAAAATTTCATTCTTCTTGAGAAATTTATTGAATGGTTTTATTATTAAAGCATAGTTAGGAACAAATCTTCTAACAAAATTAATATTTCCAGAGAATTATTGTATTCCTTTATCTGTAATTGGAGCTTTCAATTTTTCTACGGGTTTAATTATTTTAGGATCAATATGTACTCCCTTTTGACTAACAATATGACCCAGAAACCTTCCTTTTGATATGGCCATCAAACATATCTTTGGATTCAGTGATATTGCATATTGCCTAGTTGTTTGAAAATATTGTCTAAAATGAAAAAAAAAAAAAGGAAAGTTTTTAATTTGGAATAATTGGTTAAGTCATCTTGATAGAATGTTATGATCTTTCCAATTAAATCTTCAAATATGTGATCCATGGCCCTCTAAAAAGTGGCTCCAACATTTTTTAACCCAAAGGGAATGCACACACAAGCATATGTTCCCCATGGTGTAACAAAAGCTATCTTATGTCTATCATCCTTTGCCACCAAGATTTGATTATACCCTAAAAATCCATGTAACATGGACATTATTGTTGAGCTTACCAACTGGAGTAACCTCTCCATGTTTGGAAGAGGGTAATTATCTTTTAGTGAATCTTTATTTAGGTCCAAAAAATCAATACAAATCTTGATTTCTCCATGGACAACAATAGGATTCGATATCCATTCAGAATGGTGTGTCTTGAAAACAATCCTAAATTTCTCCATTTTATCAATTTCTATCTTAACTGTTGCTTTAAGCTTAAGGTTTATTATTCTTGGTTTTTATCTCACCGGAATTCACATTTTCCTTTAGTGTGATTGTATTATAGATGACCTTTTCATCATATTGCTTCAAATATTGGTAAGCCCATGCAAATACATCCTAGAAATCTTTAAATATAACTAGATAATGTTCAATTTCCTCTGGAGAACAATTTTCTCTAAGGCTCAGCCATTTGGAATTTTTTGTGTCCTTGATATTGATCCTTCTGACTTTCTACACATTTTTCATAAATAATTCTTCAGTGATTTTTTATTCTCCTACTTTATCATTCTAATCAAATAATGATTCAAATGATGTTGATATTTCACTGTTAATATATTTTTCTCCACTTTCTTCATCAATGAAAAATTGAATAATGTGTTCTTCATTGTCAAATACTTCTACATATTATTGATTGTCCTATACCGATAAAAAGAACAACATCTCAACCTTAAAAGAATCCAGTCCTAAATTTGGAAAAAAAAGAGAAGTAACCATGGTTAACAAATCAACTTTATGATTTTGATCTCTTGGAATGAAGGATATTTCAAATGCCTCAAAATATTTCATGAGATCGCACACCCTTCATACATAAAGTTTCAACTTTTCGTTTTTTGTATTATACTTTTTGTTAACCTGATTAATAATTAACTTAGAAACTCCCATCTCATGGACCTTTCTTATTCCCTTTTGATGAGTTAGCGCTAATCCATTCAAGTGCTTCGTCTTCCGCTTCATGATTCATACATTCAAATTGTAATAAACATGCATTTGGAAGATATTCTTCGTGTGGCCCTTCCAAAATAACTCTTTCTCTTGAACCATTACTTCATACAGCACCATCAAATAAATTTTCCAAGTGTCAGGATCTCGATCTTGATTAATAATGGCGTAATTACTCATGCATGTGTCTCATACTCGATTAAAGCATCAATTTTCTTATTTTCAAACAAAAGATGATTTTTCAAGTCTGGTTTTCCTTCTAATAAACCATGCCTACTCTGGATCACCGCGCAACCTCCATCGTCTCATTAAATATCCCCCGAGTGGGAAGCTCCATCTCATCCCAAAACTCATCCATATGGAACTGGCAAGTCAACAACAATAATTGTGCAAATCGTTGTAATATGAGGATCATACTATATTTTGGCACAAATATCCTTTATCTCCCCATATGCATGAACTTTCCTTGAATCAATTTCACATATACTCTCTCTAGTCTCATAATATTTAGTACAATCCAATCCTATGAATTGCATGATGTGAAGTGGCATGATGTTGATGTTAGTAATGTCTCCACTATCAATCAAACATTTATGCAAAATGAATTATAAGTTTTGAAGGATATATAAAAGGGAAGAACTTTTCCACATGACTTTCCTTGGATCAATGGATTCACTTGTGGTTGGTTAAGTTTTTAATTAAAATCTCTCTTTGTTGAGGGATTTTGATAACCTCAGAAAGGGAAAAGGTGATTTTTAATTTTTGCAAATCATAAATTATGTTGTAAGTCATTTTGATCAAGTCGTGAGATGGAATAGATTTATATTGTGATCTATTGGCTTGTGTCATTATTTTATCTTCATCTGGACTTAGATGAGTCATTGTCATTTTCCCCTTTGTTTTATTCATATGAGTTTGATTCTAGACCACATTTTCTTTATCCATATATTCTTCATCTTCTTTTACCCATTGTTCTTCAATAGGGAACACTAGATTATCCCCCGTTTCCATTGCTTCCCAAGGAGAAGGATTTTCTTAAGGCTCATCCTCCAGTGACTAGGAAGAGTCCTTGCAATACCCCCACTTGTCTAATTTAAGTAAATATATGTACTTTGATATGTAATCTAGTGAGTTTGTCGTACATAATTGTTAGGTTGGTGAGCTAGAGTTACATTATGAGGCCTACATGCCCATGTAAAGATGTTAAACATGTTTAGGGGCCAATGTTCCCAAGTCTTCATGCCTTTAATGGTTGTGAGGTTGGAGAGACCAAATTTGTAATTAATGTAATTAAATAAGTTGGATGAGGAGCACACTCCGTGGAAAAGAGTATGGAGGGTGAAACTCAAGAGAAAAATAAATAGTTGAGTTTTTGGTGAAAGGTGCACTCCGGGACCACATGGATGAGGAGGGTGCCACATGGTGAAGTTAAATCATGCATATAAAGAAGTGGAGTTGATATTGTGAAGGGGGTCAGTGATGGAATTATTCAATCTTGGTGATTGAGGAGCTAGTGAGTCTTGAGGGTTGGACTCTAGAACTAGATACGGTGCATTTATTTAGTTAATTGTATCAAATTGATGCAAATTGGTTTTAGAGGTTAGTACTATGGTGAGCCCTGGTGTCTTTGGGATCTTGGTGACTCTAGTTATGGCTTGGTGGCCATGGAGTTTTTGTGTGAAATTGGTTTGGCATTAGTTGATGAGTCTTGGTTTGGACTCTAGAACCAATTGTGGGTTAATTATGTTTGAGTTGTTCTGCACTTGGACACTAGATAGTGGCAGAGCTCCTGGTGCTAAAGTTGGAGGTCATTTTGGTTAATTATAAGTCACCCTAGAAGGTGGGCACCGTCAAGAGACTAAGTCACCCTAGAAGGTGGGCACTATCGAGAGACTCCGGTTGCGCCACTTGGGTGTCGGTCAGGGGAACGTGAGCCTGTGTTTGGAGACTAAGGCTACTAGGGTTGGTGCCTTGGCCAAGGTTTTGTTGTTCAGTAACAATTGTTTTTTTTTGGAGTTGTTGCCCCAGCTTGGGGGTGACCTATGGTTCAACTTATGAACCACATGGCTTATGGCTAGGAGAAAATTGGAGATCTCATAGCCAATAAGAAATTTTATGAAATTAAGTATTCCCTAGGCTATGATATATATTATGTGTATATTTTTATGCAATTATATGTTCCATTGATAAAACCTGAAAATGGGTATATGATGTACTTATGTGCCATGTGTTGTTTATGTGAGTTATTTGGCTATAACCCTAGCTAAGGTTTGGCATTATATATTATATATATATATATATATATATATATATATATATAGTATATATATCATTATGGATAATTTTATCTGTAATGAGTATAATTGCTAGCTAATGTGTGCTTAAATGGTTTTTTGTTTCCTCTTAATTAACTCATATGTTTTTGCTTGCAAATCCTTTTTTGGTTTTTGTGTGTGTAAGTATTGTTGGTGTGCATGGCTTGCATTGCAATGATGATAAATTATCGATGCACCTTTTTAATGGGTTTCGAGCTAAGGTTAATATCCAAGTAGTAGAATTATTGTTGGATTTGCACAAATTTACAAAAACCCTGGCAGTGGGCCAAGGTATGATATTTTAAGCCAAAGATAGTATGCTTATGTGGGAATTTTGGAAAATTATTTGATGAATCTTAGTTTTGGGTATGTATCGTTTCCCAACCAAGGGTCAAGGACATTCTAAGGTGGTATCAGAGTTGGCTTACATCACTAGGCTGGAGTTAAAGTGTAGGGAAATGTTTGAAGAATGGTTTCCAACTATTTAAAAAAATGTTTGAAAGGGAAAACATGGAATGTCGGGTTAATTATACCTTTAATTCATAAATATAGAGGATTACACTTCAACTCAGTAAATTTCTTGGTTTTATTGCATATTCTTGACCATTATGGGAATATCGATTGCTAAGGTAATTTTGTTTTTTTCTTTGGTAACCTAGAAGTGCTCAGAGATGCTCATTTGGCTTGTGTTCATTTATTATTTTAATCTATTTAAAGTTTTTCAGTGCTCTCTATAAGGAAAATAAGATTGAGTATGCTTGTGGGTTTCACGATGATATGAGTATAAGGGGTCACATTATAGATACTTTGACTTACATATGATAGATTATGTAGTCACGTAAACTTTCTACAAATGGTGGACTCAAATTTGGTGATTTGTGTGTGTAAAAGATACATTGTGCACAAACCCTAATATATAGGATATAAAATACTCATACAAAAAATATAAACCATTTGTTAATTATCAGTGTTAGAGGGAATTTAACTGTGTCAAGAGCCCAACATTTCTTCTACTAGTTCATTGTTTTCTAGGAGGAACAATAGATACATAAAAAAAAAACAAAACAAAACAAAACATTATTATGAAGCATGTTTCTCATGGTCATCGATCAAATACAATTCTCTAATAAGTGTTTTGTGTAGGAAAGGCAAAATTGGAGTTGTTTTTAGAATTAAAGGCCAAATGGTCATAGGGGGCTTTTGTCCCAATATATTTAATTATAATACTCTCATGAATGAGCTTTGTAAATTGGGTGATATGGAAGGGGAAAATGAGCTTCTAAAGGATATTTTTGGATGAATCTTTGTCATGATCATGTCACGTATAATACATTGATGGATGGGTACTGCAGGAGAGGTGAGGTGGAAAAGGTACTCACATTAATGTATACAATAGTGCAAAATGGTTTCCAACCCAATCCTTTTATATGTAATATACTCATTAATTCTTAAATTGCAAAAAGGGAAAGATGGAGGAGGCAAATAAGCTTTTAACTGAAATATTGGACCAGCATAAGACTTGAAATATTGGACCAGCATAAGACTTCTAACTTAGTTACTTCCATCATCTTGATTGATGGGCGTTGCTTCAAGGCCAACATGCAAGAGGGAGTAAAGTTGTACAAAGAAATTATAGGAAGAAAGTCTTTCTAAATATTGTTACATACAATGTGCTTATCAATGGATTTGTTTTGGAAGGAAATATGGGATATGATTTTAAACTGCTTTGGGAAATGTTAAAAAGCACTCTAGTACCTGATGTGATTACTTACCACATACTTATTAATGGATTTTGTATGGAAAGTGACCTACAAAATCCTGTAAAATGTGCAAACATGGTGGATGCAATACTTGTGCGAGATATTGTCCCTTATAAAATAATTATTAGAGGTCTCTGCAAGCATGGAGCTCTCTATGCATCTTCATGTCTCTTCTCCTCGAATTTTCTCAAATGAATATTTTGGCATTTCACCCTTACTGCAGTAGGCATCATTGCATTATCCAATGAAATGTAAAGAGATAATTTCGATGAATAAACTCACAATTTTATGAATTGAATCCTTGGCTTGTATCTTGTGTTACATTGGTAGTTGCGGTAGTTTAGACAGACATTGAAATTGATATACATTATTTTTATTATCGACAAGTTGCGAATGCTTATTTGCTTGATAGCCTTTGATGTAATGCAGCTTCCAATATATAAGATTGATGGTAGCGGCCATGAGAAGAGAACTCTACATATAGTATTCCGGGAACTTGAATCATGTGGTTGTGGATTTTTCATATGGTTAAATACATATGGGTTGGATTGGGTTGGTCGAGAGTGTAAACCATACCCAAAGGCGGAACTAGGATCCCATCGAATCGTGGGAAGCCCATTATCAGCTGAGCATATTGGGATCTTATGCCAATGTCATCCATCATATTGAGGTGATATAGACCGTTGGATCCCAACAAAGAGCAAGTCTGCGTTAAAGATCAGGATAGTTTTGAGTCTCATGGGCTCGTGAATCGTCTGATTTAATATGCTGATCATTGATTTGTTAATATTTGTAATATAAATATTTAATTCTTATATTGGTGGGGTGCGTGGAGGATCCGTCAGCTTGACCTCCAACTCTAGTATCGTCTTTAATTATGGACCTTGATCCCTTAGTCAAATGAAAACCATTGATTGGCCAAAGGAGTGTGGGTATCACATTTTATAAATATAAATTGTGTTTATATACAACCATTGGTGCAATGCATGGGAGCATAAGTGAGTGGGGAACCCACGGTCATATATTGTTTTTATTGGCATCCACGTGATTGTTTGAAATCGAGGGGCACGTGAATATGTGGATGGAACACATACATAAATGTTTTAATTATATAGCTATAACATATGAATATGGCATTGAGGTCTATGGTGGACCTAGCCTAAGGTATTATATATTTATATATATTCGACATTTTCAATATAATGCAATGTACATGTGAGCGTGAGGGAACGTGGATGTGTATGCCACGTAAAGGCTAAGATGGCAAGCTAGTTGGGCATTGTGATAAATATATATGTTGAGGTGGTGTTTATGTTGTTGGATCTCGTCAACATATTGGGATTTTCTTGATATGAGGTCTTAATTAGACCTTACACTATTTGGTGTAGGAGTCCCATCCAGAAATATGGCCTAGTTGCCATTAACTTAGAGATTTTTCTTATCTCAAGTAATTAACATGAGAGAGTAGCACACACGTGATTTTGAATGAGCAAGAGAGTGACAGTCTTGTGGAATGTTCAATTGTAGATGTATCAAGGATCTTTCACTACAAGGAAGGAAAGTGAGACTCTAATGGACATGCACG
Organism: Pinus taeda; assembly: GCA_000404065.3. Classification (NCBI taxonomy): domain Eukaryota; kingdom Viridiplantae; phylum Streptophyta; class Pinopsida; order Pinales; family Pinaceae; genus Pinus; species Pinus taeda. The sequence continues at coordinate 77,836 of APFE030479990.1, read as the reverse complement.
CACATAAACAAGGAAGAACCATTAGACATCAAGTGAAGCAGTTCACATAGATGCAATGATTATTAGAATCATCACAACACATTTCCAAAAATTTGGGCACCAACGTCACCGAAATAGTTCAATTACTTTAGTACATAAGAAATCCAACATAAACCTCAAACATTAGAAGAGTAGTCTAAAAACATCCACAATCCATGCTTGAAAATGTGTTGGTAGAATGGCTTCAAATATTCAAAAAAAGTTCCAAGATACATAAGTAAAATGAATATCACTAACTCCAATAGTGGAGCATTAGAGCCACTACTTGCTCCCCAAAAGTACTATCTCTATCTCTCTAACGCCTTGTGGGAGAAGCCAGGGTTAAAAGTATTTTGCTTGAGTAATGAGGCTCCTTTTATAACTTGAGGCATGACCTTTCATGTCCTCATGACTCTTGAGTTTCACATATGACTTTTCAACTTCTAATGACCTTTGGACTTCTACATAACTCTTGGACTTCCAAATGAATATTGGAATTACATATGACTCTTGGAAGTACATATATTTTGGACTTCTTCACATGGCTCATTTGTCCACAAATGAACCTTGGACATCCACTTCTTTGCCTTTACAATAATTACATAATTACATGATGATTCCACATCATCATATGGTGAGAACATGATAAGTCACTAACTTTGATGACTTGGACTCATAGTGATTGATGACATGGACTTTCTTGATAGGTGGCAACGTTGCCACTTGTATCTTCGATCTTGCATGTAGCTTCCATTTTTTATGGCTTCATGCTCTAAAGGGTCCTTGATAACATGGATTCTTGTAGGTTGCTTCGATCATCAGGATTTCAATGTTCTTCATTTATCACATCTCATGTTCTTTGTTCTTGAATGCTTCCTTTGACTTCCCTCTTTGCCTGATCTGTTCATGCATATTTTCCATGTTGTTTTGAAATACCTGTAATTGAAATCACTCATGGAAATTAAACATTATTCAAAAAAATATCTGATGCTAACATGTTTCATGAAAATATTATTGTTCATGGCTTAACAGTGCACTCAGGAAGCACAAGGAAACTTTTGGGAGCAGAGCACACTACTAAAGGGGGAAGGATTGAGTTATTCTAGGCTTCGAGATGCACTTATGTGCTCAAATAGGAGAAAAAATCTCAAGGGAGGGAAAAGGTCACAGGTCTGAAGGAAAAAGGAAGACCACTGAGGCTTCCCAAATGTGATGTGCGCTTAAGGGAGACAAGAAGGGCACAGGGCGCATTGTCGAAGGCTGAAGGGATGAAGCTCTAGCCCTCCCAAGTGTGTTATGCTCTCAAGAGAAGCTAGGAGGGCATAAGGCGCAAGGCTAAAGGTTGAAGTGGTTAGGTTTCAGCTTTCCCAAGTGCGTTATGTGCTCAAGGGAGCCAAGGAGGGTGCAGGGCACAATTTCGAAGGATGAAGGGATGATGATGTTGCTTGATGGTGCGTCATGTGCTCAACGAGGAAGGATTTATTTAAGGGCGTAGTTTAGAATAAGGAAGGGAATTGATGTGTGGGAGTGTGTTATGCACTCTTGGAGGGTGCAAGGAGAACTTATAAACAAGGAAAGGGTCTTGACTAAGCATTAAGAGTGCGTTATACACTCTCCAAGCCATAGTGGGATAACTTGTGCAACCGAAATTTGTCTAAGTATGGGAGATGAAATAAGGGGCGAACAAAATGAGCTTAGCCATGAAATCAAGTGCAACACATAACAACTCATCAATGAGTCTTAGACATGCTTGAACAATGAGGAATACACATAAAAATGTGATTTTACAAACACTCCAAAAGTACAATAAATAAAGTGTGTACGATTGCGACCAAAGTGTCACCTTACAAAAAACAAAAGGTATTATAACCATGGAGTGCATCAGAAATGTTCTAAAGAATGAAATGATACTTAAGAATGATAAAAAAACTTGAAACAAGTGGGGTGACTTGAATCGACACTTGATGTGACAGTTTGTTAGGCTCCAAAGTTTGAATATAGTGAAATTTTGGAGGGTGTTGTAGCAATGACAACACTTGTCAACACACTGGGTGAACTTCAGCTTCTCTACCTAGGAAAAACTTTTCAGTTAAAGGGTTATCCCTTTAGAAATTATTGCTTCACCAATTAGATTTCCTTGTCTTCCACTCTCGACTCGGTTATATACATAGCACCTTGCTTCCCTTTACCTAGTTCAAACACACAATAGATATGCCATATCACAATTGTTTCAATCTAGGAAAGGGTAATATGCATAGTGAGTTTAATATATTCATAGTATGAGTTTCATCTCTAGTGTTGCTCCGCTACCATTAAGCCTAAAGAGTACCTTGGCAAAGTCACTACAGGAGCACAAGCATTGCTTCACTGCCAGCGAGATTGAACAATACCCTGGCGAAGTCACCTTATTCACCTCTCTGCACAGGAAGCCTTTCTCTTCTTTCATCCTTTATTTATTTATTAGAACAATTCTTCGTAACATATTGTTTCAATGGGTGGAAGAGGGATCCTGACTTATTGGGAGCAGGAGAGGTTCCCCTTCAAAGAATTATTAATATAACCTCTGATATTGGTTTTCTCACTATAAATTTTCCCCTTATCCTTTCTCTACTAGATTGGATAAGCATGTAATAACACCAAGTTGAAGAGTTGGGATACTAGAAAAAATGTGGATCTAATAGTTTCCCTCAAGGTTTTATTCTTGGATGTATCATATTTTCTATCCAGACTTAGGTCAACCTATGGCATATTCCCAAATAAAGAAGGAGTATCCAAGCATTATGGTTGTCACATTTCCTCTTTATTCCACCACAAATCCCTTCTGAGCCATATATTATTTCCACACAAGGTATTATTTATGTACACTGGCCAAAACACAAAACAACATGGGACATGACTTGATGTGACACACATAAGATAGAAAGTAGATGATGAAGAAACAAATTGTACAGGAAACACAGCGTAGAGCTGCTGCTGAAAATAGAGTTTCAAATCTCAACCATTAGCAGGAAGAAGATCAATCCTCCCATCTCAATATTTCAACTTGAAAGTATTGTGGCCAAGTTTCTCTTCGATGGTGTAAGGGCCTATCCACAAAGATTGGAATTTTTTGTTTTTCCTTTCTCTTCATCAACTTTGTCCCACTGCAATACTAACTCACCCACATTGAAAACCCTTCATCCCTGCATATTTTTTGTCGAACCAGTGATTAATACAGTTTTGATGAATGGAATTTTTTTCTTTGGCTTTGAGCCTCTCTTCGTCAAGTTTAAGAAAAGTATCTATCTTGCTTTGAACCAGAAGGCATGGTCTGGCTTGAGACTCTTCAAAGAGCTGCAAGGCTAGGAGATACAGGTTAGGAGGAAAGATAACTTCTTTTCCATAAACTATGTAGTATGGTGAGGTTTTAAGGGAAGGCTCAAGAGTTACACATTCAACCCATAATGTATTTACTAAAGCATTATGCCAGTTCCTTTTTCATAGAAAACAATTTTGTTGATTATACGAAGCATATTTTTGTTTGTTGATTATGCCAAACCATTTCCCTATGTGTAATAATTTGATGCTTGCTTTAATACAATACCATTTTCTAATGTGAATTCGTAAAGTTTCAACGAAAAAAAATAATGTTGCATTATCAAAGTCAAGAGACGCTGAAACGCTAAACTTGGTTATAATGTTCTGCTTTAGGAATTAGATGACTTCCTAGTTGTTGACTTGTCTTAAAGGAACTGCTTCGGTCCATCGAGTGAAATAATTTGTTGTTGTCAAAATGTATCGGTGTTTCTTTGATGAGTGTGGGAAAATTTCTCCATTAACATTTAGTCCCCACTACTGGAATGGCTCCTTAACTACTACTAGTAGCAGTGGGGCTGCTGACTTTTGGACTTAATTGACACATATCTAACAAGATGGGAACTTAAGGGCATAAACATGAGCATTCTTGAAGAAGGTGGGTCAATAATAACCAGCCCTCATAACATAACCATAGTTCCTTTGACCGGATCTACATAATACCATGGGAAGAAAACCATCATGCCCAAAACCATGTGAAAACCATTGCACAAAACCATGGGTAGGTTCGCCCGCCATCTTTGGATCCACCCCGTATCCTTGGGTCCACCCAACTATTCGTGGAAACAAATCATGGAAATAATACAACACATACACAACAAATTCAATCCTGGGGCGCACAATGGTTAAACATGGCAGGAATGGTAGTATTAATTATGTCAGTGTTGTCATCCCTTCTGATTTATATGGGTTCAGGTATTCTCGCCCCTAAAGGAATAATTCATCAAATCGGCAGTATCTTATGGAAGTTCCTCTGGCAAGGAAGGAATAATAATGAAAATGTATTTCATCTAGTGACTTGGATCACAGTATGTTTACCTAAAATATTTAGTATATTAGCGATCAAATATCCTGAGCTCATGAATTTGGCTCTGGGTGCAAATATAGTGTGGTATATTCTCTTAGACTCTAATGAAAATTGGAAGTTGTCCTTTGTGTGCAAATACTTCCACAAGAGAGGGATCATAAGACAAGAAAAATAAACTTGGCTAGATTAGGGATATAAAATATGCAAATTATGGAAAGTGGTGCCCTTATCATCATTGATCATTTGGGATTGCAAGCTAGAAATGGAGCATGTGTCAACCTATGGAAGGATCGAGTTCCAACAACATCTCTATTTGACAAGAATAAAGGAGTTAAGGAGTTGGCTAATTGGGTGGAAGAAAATAGCCAAGATCATTGACATTTCATAGTGGGATGCCAATGGTCACTCAATTGGTTGGAAATGTCCCAATATCTCCCCCAAATATTCTGACTCATTGGTTATATTTGGTCAAAGCACTAAAGGGCTTCGCTCCAATAATAACCACAAGGTTGGATCAACGAATATAGTTGGGTAGTAAGAAGGATGTTTATTCAGTTAGGGCAGGATACAAAACATTAATTTAAAAAATTCTACATCTTCCTCCATGAGGCTATTCGGAAGAATATGGAATAAGGATGGTCTACCAAAAATTAATCTTGCTTGATGGTAATTGGTCCATGGGAAGGTGTTCACAGCAAAAAATATTTAAAAAATGAATATACAAGGGCCATCCTGATGTGTCTTATGAGAGAAGGCAGAAGAATGCATCCCTCTTATCATTCGACAATGTTATTTGACTACAAAGGTCTGGAAATTGCCTTGGAAAAGGTTAGAGATATACCCAACATTCCTAAAAATTGGAAAGAAATGTTTGAGCAATGGAAATTCAAATTCCTTGGCAGAAAATAAGATTCAATATCCATGATATGTTAGATGTTTCTTTCAAAGTATTTGTGTTGGGTGGTTTGGATTTCCTGCAAACAAGCAATTTTCAGTGATATCCGTCCAAATATGATTAACTTGAACTCCATATCAACTCAGCTGTTATTTGAGTCAATTTCCACTTAGGGTTATGATCTAAGGGAATTGAATGATATATCACCAAGTGAAATCGAATGGATCAACCTTGGTCAAATTCCAAATTAGGATGGAAGCTTCAAATATAAGCAATGTGTCATCAAATCATATATAATAAGGATGGACTTTAATGAACTCCGGAACTGGAGGATCAACAAGGGACGATATTCTCGATTTTTTTATGGAGCTTCGAAAGGTAACTCTGGATTGGCAAGAACGGGAGGGTTACTTTTCACCCTGATGAATAAATAGAGATTCAATATACCTAGGGTTTCGGGAGCTCAACTAATAACTAGGATGAAGTCTTAGCCTTGTGGAAACAATTATAATTAGCAACATCAATAAAAATTCGATAATTAATGGTCTTTGGAGACTCAATGATAGATATTCAATAGTTGTGCAAGCTCAAAGAGAAACTTGCACATATCCAGTCCTCCATTTTGCACAGAATATGTTTTCATATTGCAAATTTTGAGAATGTTGATTTCTTTCCCATCAAGAGACATCTCAATTTGAAGGTAGATTCATTAGCAAATAGGGATGTCTCCATAGAACAAGGAATTAGGGTTCAGGATGATAGAATTATAGTAATTAAATAGTTACCATGATAATTTCAATAACAACTCGCATTTCATGGGTACTAAATAGAACTAAAGAATAATTGAATGGGTTGGTTGTTCGACATCCTAGTGTCATACCCCGCCTTGGTTTGTTGATCATGCAATTTCTCTCTTTCTTTCTTGGTTAGCTCCTCTATGCCAAGGGTTGGGTTCATGCATACACTTGGACAACCCATGTGATCATAGTCATGGTAAGGGGCAAGTGGAAGCTAGTTCATTATGTTAATAAATATGGATGGATACAAAGAGTTGGCAATTTCATACACGAGATGTAGGAAATGCACTCATGATATCTGGTTTTAATGGAGTGGGATGTGTTGTCACTTTTTCTGGCACCTGTAGCACAAGTGCTTTGGATGACATAGAAAGCATCCTAGAGATAGCCTTTGGGTTGATTGTAGACCAGTGCCTATGACATATATAGAGGAGTCCATGGAATATTTTCAAGAGGGGCTTTCGGTTGCACTCCAATTGTCACATAGTTGGAAAAAGAGGGTAAAGGGGGCTTGGTTCAATAAGCCTTCATGAAGGTATACTCAAGCCAATACATGGGTCCAAATGCTCAGGGGGTAAATCGGGTTGATCTCCAAGACGAATGTCTAGTCCTGGTGGCCAACACACAACAATGAACAACTTAATATTAAAGTTGTAATAAAGGTGGAGAGGAGGAGAGAAAGGAGGGAAACATATGCATAGGGTTGTAAACAAACAAAATCCTAAGCAACAATGTTCCAGCAGAAATATGGAAGAGGGAGGAGGTGGAATGGTAGAAACAACGGAGTGCTAATTAAGGTTTCATGCCAGATATATCATGGGTACCTTTATCGCCAAACAACATGAGTAAATCTGGGCTCACATAGGTACTGTAGGTTAATCGAATAACATAAGTAAATCTTTCTTGTACATAGGTAATGAAGGTTACAGACTAATAGAAGTAACTTTGCCTTAAACACAGGGACTACTTGCTTATTTAGCATCCTATATAAATCCATGAATCAGAGAGAAACCAACCGCTTAAGTACATTATTTCGGAGAAAGGAAAACACAAATGAAATGAGATTTACAAAGAGGAAACATACTACACATTGACCTGCATGGAATCATAAAAATAGTTTCATTAATACTTGGAGGGTCCAAATAACCAGTCCATAACATTTAGTCGTGTATCACTCTATTCCCTCATGAACAGGCAATTAGAACCCAAGTGGGATCACAGAATTTGGACGACTATGGGTGCAGAATTTTGGAACCCTTATATTAAGTGTTTCTCCCCCTTGTTTATACATGTAAGGGGGACTTTAAATCTACATTTACAAAATATCTCAACCAAGGGCCAGCTGTCAGATTGACTAGCTGTCTAGGCCTTCGATAGCTCTGTTGCCCAAACTGATTTCCTCGGATTTGATTTTGTTCTTAGAAATATAGAAATTACAGAATAAAATAAATTACAAAAAAATAGAAAAGAGGAAACTGAATGATGAAGGAGGAAAATATCATCATGTGGTTTCTATGAAGGCCCCTAATTAGGCCACATCTCTACACAATCTGTCCCTCCTACTGCTTAGCAGGTTTCTATCGCTTTCACGTTAACTGCCTGAATTGCTCGTTCTCCAGAGTAGGGAGTGGATCGACTGTGAGTTTCCTGTTATAGAGTAGAAGTGGAGAATATCCTTGCAGTCCTTTGTTGTTTATTTGAGTGGAGCCCCATGCCAAGCCATTAAGTCTTCTTGAGTCCCATACCTCCATTTACTCTCCGAAGACATGCAGCAAAGCGACTGAATTCATTTTAGAGGTGATTGTTGTCGTGGGTTTCTTGTTGTAGAGGATTCCACAGGATTAGCCCATATCACTTTCCAACTTCTCCATACCTCTATTCAAATTCTCATTTCTGACACATCCAACTTTAAATCATTACACCACGTTATCGGGGCAACGTTGTATTAGGACTTTTATTCTAGAGGATGTTACAAACAACAAGTCTCGATGCTCCTTAGACCCCTTTGGTTTAGCCCCTTTTAGTATTTCTTCATCATAGGACTGTGGGCTGTGACTTGGGGCTCAACCTTTATATCGGAGCTCCCCAGTCGATGAATCACAATCGGGCTTTTGAGTTAGGACTTTTACATTGGATCCGCAATGTGCTTGCGACATCTGATTGTGATATCCCTTTAGTGCTCGACCCTTGGTTCTTCAGCCCTTTATGTGATTGAGGGCCATCCCCCTTATTAGAGCCCCTATATTGGAGGTTTGAAATCAACGATTCAATTTTTATGCACAACACAACTACCGATCATTGATCACCCTCCATGCTTAGCCCCTGGTTCTTTTAGCTTTTTATTTGACTGTGAGCCAGGCATTGTATCGGAGCCCCTTTATCGCACTTTCCTGTGTGTGCATTGTGTCACAAAGTGTCGATAAGCCTTAACCTTTGATTTGTGATTGCCAATGTGATGTCATCACTTCCATGTGGCACTTCTTGAGTGGTGACACGTGTCACCCAGATATGCCCCTTTGGACCCTTGAAAATTTCAAATCTGCGTGTCACATGTCCTCCATACTACCACTTCATAGTGACGTCAGCACCAGCATGTCTTTATCAGCTCCAATAGTGCTCTGCCATGTGGCACCCTAGAGGAGAGAGAAAGGGTCTGCCTACCCTTGGTTTTTCGCTACAAACCTTTGTTAAGTTGTTTTCGTCCCTCTCAACGTTTTAACACCATTGACGTATTCCTCTCGCAACTTCTTAAGAGTGGCTCATTGGACCCGTCGAGCGTCAATATGCCTGGACCCGTTGATCACCAATTTGCGATATCAGCAATCATTGGTTTTACCCCAAACATCCAATTTCTTTGTCAATATTCTTGGACCCATCAATTTGTGATTTGCGATATGTTCTCAGACCTTCAATCTGTGATTCTTTCCTTCTTTCAAAGGTGTCAAAAACCCTCATCTTTAATAGGCCATATCTTCTGATCCCGGGATCCATTTGAGGAGTTCCATATACCGTTATAGATATTATTCTGAGCCCTGTCCAATGAAGAGGGTCTACTTTACTTCTCTTTTTCACTTTGGGTGACTAAAAACACATTTTGCAGTGAGTGACAACATTGGCTCCAATTGGGGACAGTGCCTTTCTCGCAAGGTGCTGAGAACCTACATACTAGTAGCCTTCACCATTGGGCATGGAGTTAGAAATATAATGAACTTTACAATCATAAAATCTCCATGAAACTTTATTTGTAGGGAGCCCTTTCCTCATCAAACTGAAATGTAGAAAAGTAAAGTATACCAACTAAAAAATAAATTCTCAGCCAGTGAGCTTATTTATATACAACTCCTATCTACGTATAGGGATCAATTCACCTAAGTGAATTCAACCCTCCAATGGATCTAGGCCAACATTTTGGTGCTAGACCTAATGCCTCCATGTTGGTGAAATTTAAAAATTAAAACAAGAATGCATCATGAAAAATCTGCAAATAAAAAGCTTGATGCATACTCCATAAACAACGTCTAATGCTGGCCAAAGAATGTCATCATGTAGTAAACTTTAGGGTCATAGAGCTAAAATGAAAATTTGCAACTGCCTTATTTTCATGAAAATTTTGTTGACCAATATCTTCTTGGTCAAGGCAGCCACAAATATCGTTCCACTCCTTAGCTTTAGATTCTTCTATAAAAGTTTGTTGTTGATCATTTTCTACCCGTTTGTCAATGGGCCAACCCTCTTGTAAATCTGCAATAGATTCTTCATTGTCTGAACTGTAAGAGTCATATATTGGAGAATCTACTTTGAATTCTTGGCAAGAATCTTTCCACAACTGGCAGTCATAGACTCTTCTTGGTCATTCAACTTTGGGCTCTTCTTTAAAATTTTGTTGTTGGGATCCTTCTCCCCACTTGTTTGTAAGTGGAACCCATTGACAATTTGTAACCACATCATCCTCCTCTAAATCATATGAATCATAAATTGAAGGAGGTAGAAATTCAGACAGTGGAGTCGCCGGGATGTTTTCCATAAGATTGAAACAGTGCAATCACCAAGGTGAGAGATATTCAACCCACACTTCCCTTTCTCACCTAACAGAGGGAATTTCAAGGTTTGTCATACCAAAGGAAAAATATTCTAATCTATTCCTGGGCATCGGCGCCCTAAAGATGTTGTTGATTTTTCTCGCACCCGTAGCACAAGTGCTTCAGGAGACATAGAAAGCTTCCTAGAGACAACCTCTGGGTTGATTGTAGACCAATGCCTAGGACATCTTAGATAGAGGAGTGCATGGAATATTTTTAAGAGGGGCTTTCGGTTTCACTCCATTTGTCACGTAGTTGGAAAAAGAGGATAAAGGGGGCTTGATTCAATAAGCCTTTATGAAGGTAAAATCAAGCCAATACATGGGTCCAAATTCTCAAGGGGTAAATCAAGCTAATCTCTTGGAGGAATGTTTGGTTCTCGTGGCTGACACACAACAATGAGCAGCTTAATATTGAAGTTGTAATAAAGGTGGAGAGGAGGAGAGAAAGGAGGGCAACATATGCCTAGGGATGTAAACAAACAGAATCCTAAGCAACAATTTTCCAGCAAAAATATGGAAGAGGGAGGTGGTGGAATGGTAGAAACAGCGGAGCGCTAATTAAGGTTTCATTCCAGATATATCATGGGTACCTTTATCGCTAAACAACATGAATAAATCTAGGCTCACACAAGTACTACAGGTTAAATGAATAACATAAGTAAATTTTTCTTGTATACAAGTACTACAGGTTACATACTAGTAGAAGTAACTTTGTCTCAAACTTATGGATTGTTTGTTTATTTAGCAGCCTAGATAAATCCATGAATCAAAGAGAAACCGACTGCTTTAGTACACTATTTCAAAGAAATGAAAACACAAATGAAATTAGATTTACAAAGAGGAAACATATTGCGCATTGATCTACTTGGAATCACCAAAATAGTTTCATTAATACTTGGAGGGTCCAAATAACTAGTCCATAACATTCAGCAGTGTATCGCTCTAGTTCCTCATGAACAGGAAATTAGAACCCAATTGGAATCACATAATTTGGACCACTGTGGGTGTGCAGAATTATAGAATCCCCTATATTAAGTGTTTCTCCCCCTTATTTATACAGGAAAGGGGGGCTTTGAATCCACATTTACAAAATCTCTCAGCCAAGGGCCAACTATCAGGTTGACTAGTTGTCTAGGCCTTTGATAGCTCTGCTACCCAAACTGATTCCTCGAATTTGATTCCATTCTTGGAAATATAGAAATTACATAATAATAGAAAAGACGAAAATAAATGATGATGGAGGAAAATATCGTCTTGCGGTTCCTGTGAAGGCCCCTAATCAGGCCACATCTCTACTAGAATGTGTCCCTCCTGCTACTTGGATGGTTTTGTTTAACTTCCTGAATTTATTATTCTCCAAAGCATGGAGTGAATTGACTGTGAGTTACCTGTTACAGAGTAGAAATGGATAATGTCCTGGCAGTCATTTGTTGTGTATCTGAGTGGAGCCCCATGTCGAGCCATCAAGTCTTCTTGAGTCCCATACCTCGATTTACTCTCCGAAGACGTGCAATGAAGCAATCAAATTCATCTCTGAGGTGATTGTTGTCATGGGTATCTTGTTGCAGAGGCTCCCACAAGATTAGCCCATATTTCTCTCCAACTACTCCATACCTATATTCAAAGTCTCAGTTGCCGACCCAACTTTAAAGCATTGTACCACGCTATTGGGGCGTCACTATATCGGGACTTTTATTCTAGAGAATGTTACAAATAGCGGGTTACAATGCTCCTTATACCCCTTTCGTTTAGCCCCTTTAATGGAGCCGCAACATGTTTGCAACCTCTGATTGCAATAGGCCTTTAGCGCTCGACCCTTGGTTCCTCGTCCCTTTATGTGATCTTGGGCTAGCCCCCTTATCAGAGCCCCTTTATTGGAGGTTCGCAATTGGAGATTATTTTTTTATGCACAACACAATTGCCAATCGTTGATCATGGATCACCCTCCGTGCTTAGCCCCTGGTTCTTTTAGATTTTTATGTGTCTGTGGGACAGGCCCTATATCAGAGCCCCTTTATCGCACTTTTCCGTGTGTGCACTGTGTCACAAAGTGTCGATAAGCCTCAACCTCCGATTTTTTATTGTCGATGTGACATCATCATTGCCACGTGGCACTTCCTGAGTGGTGACATGTGTCACCTAGATATGCCCTCTTTGGACCCTTGAAAATGCTAGATTTGTGTGCCACGTGTCCTCTATATTGCCATGTCATGGTGATGTTAACACCATTGTGTCTTTATTAGCTCCAATTGTGCTCTACCACGCAGCCCCCTAGAGGAGAGAGAAAGGGTCTGCCTACCCTTGGTTTTTCGCTACAAACCTTTGTTAAATTATTTTCGGCCCTCTCGACGTTTTAACACCATCGGCATATTCCTCCCGCAACTTCTTAAGAGTGGTATGTTAGACCTGTTGATCGCCAATTTTCGATATCGGTGATCGTTGGTTTTACCCAAAACCTCTAATTTCCTCGTCGATATGTTTGGACCCGCCAATTTGTGATTTGCGATATGTTCCCAGACCTAAGATCTGTGATTATTTCCTTCTTTCAAAGGTGACAAAAACCCTCATCTTTAACAGACCATATCTTGTGATCCCAGGGTCCATTTGAGGAGTTCCATATACCATTAGAGAGCTTATTCCAAGCCTTATCTAATGAAGAGGGTCAGATTTAGCTTTGAGAGATTATGTGGCTTGGAAAAAGGATGCAAACTTTACTACACTTTTCCACTTTAGGCGACTAAAAACACATTTTGCGGTGAGTGAAAACAAGATGTAACTTGTGAAGGCATTAATTCGGTGATGGAACTTTTGGTTCATAGAATGCACAGGGATGATTTTCATATTGAAGGCACTACGAGAAGTGATGATTTGTTTGGGGTAGGCTTGTATGGCTATAAGAAGAGCTTATACATCATCATTTCTCCATGAATTCGAGTTTGGTTAATCATAAGTCCTAAAGAGAGGAAGGTTTGTGATGTGGATATTCAAATGGATCATTCTTCTAGTGCAAAGAAGGATGAAAGTAATTATCAATTGGTCTACTTGATGGAAACTATGGAATATATCCTGACCCAGTTATCTAGGAAAGGGGAAATAGTAACGACAAAATATCAAGTTCATTTCTCCCTTTTGAATCAAAAAATAAGTATCTTGTGGACCAAGATGGACATATTGCAAGTGGCATTTGATATTTTGAACCTCAAGCTAGACAGATTGACACCTTCATTTCATGCAGCAAAAATTGGGGTGAACAAGGAAATGCCTGTAGAGTTTGATGTGTAATAGGAAACAACACTAGACCAACAGGTGATGGTAGCTGAGGAGGTGAATGTGGAATTGATCTCTGGCCCTTGTCATCCAAGGCTTGAAAATGATGGAATTGAAGTCATTCTTGTTCTTTGGGTGAATAATGAAGGCTAGTTTCTTTTCTATTTTTAATTCGTTTTATATAAGAAAATCCAAATTAGAACAGTTGTATGTGGATAGAGAGTTAGAAGCATGAGTATTTTTTAGACACTTTTGAACTTAGTGGATGAAGATATTGTAACAGATGTAAAGGGTTTTGTTAGAAAATTATATATTACAAAACAATCGAACACATAAAATATATTGCAGAAATATAAACACAGAAAACACATAAAACAAGAGAGACACAGATATACGTGGTTTACCCAATTTGGGCTACATCCATAGAGAAACAACCAGTCCTTCCTTTTATATTATCCAACAAACTGAAGAGATACAACCTACAGCAGATCCGTTGTAATTCCCTCTTCGCTCTCACACAATCTCCTCTCTCTTTCTCACTCAGAATACAGATCTATATTGACACAATACAATTCCCTCATGTATATTGAGGGGTTGCCTTCTAGGGAAAAAAACACTAAATTAAACGTAAATTCTACCATCGTATCTCCGCCTAATTAACGACGCAAATTGACTATGAAATTACAACATTTTATAAGGCAATTTACATCTTTTTTAGCTTCAGGGGTGCTACCCCTGATCCCCCACCAATCTGGGGCTCCAAATAATCGTAGTCCCCCCCCCCGGGACCCCCCTGGCAGTGTACATTTATTGTCATGATTCCTGCCACATTACAAGCTGGGGTCTAATGTGACAATACCTCTGAATAAAGAAGATAATTAGGCTCCAAACCCAACAATCTCCCACTTGGAGACTGATTATAGCAACTCCATCGCTGCTTCATTTGCTGGACAATGACTTTACTTTGGACCTGGTTGTTTCTCATCTTCATCATCATTCTTGAAGACCAATTGAAACTAAGCACAATCTCAGTTTCTCCCTGGTTACAACTTTTGTTAACATATCTGCAGGATTATGGCCAATGTGTATCTTTTTCAGCTTCAATTGTCCATCTTCCAACTTTGATCGTATGAAATGGTACTTGATTTGTATATGTTTAGTCTTGGAATGAAATGCAGAGTTATTTGGAAGGTGTATGGCACTGTGGCTGTCACTATATAACCTACCCAACTCCCGCTTCACCCGCCATATCTGCATCAACATATCCTTGTAGAGCAATGTTTGAGCCACCAATCATAATGCTTGATTTGTGGTACCTCTCAAATACCTGAGAATCCACTTCACCACCATCCAATGTTATTTTCCTGGATTGTTCATGTACCTGCTTACAACTCACACTACATGTGCAATATCAGGCATTGTGCAGACCACTGCATACATTAAGCTTCCAACTGCTAATGCATATGGAATTTTAGACATGTAAGTCATTTCTTCCAAAGTCTTGGGACACACCTCCTTACTTAGTTTGAAATGTCTAGCCAAACGTATATTAATTGGTTTTGCATTCTGCATATTAAATATTTTCAACACCTTTTCTATGTACTCATTCTGAGACAATGTTAAATTTCGGTTCTTCCTGTCTCTAGTTATTCTCTTACCAAGGATTTGTTTTGCAGCACCCAAATCCTTCATTGCAAATGAGTTTGCCAATTTTCTTTGGAGCACATTTATTTCTTGCATGTTAGAACCTGCAACAAGAATGTCATCTACATACAATAAAAATATAATATAGCTGCCATCATTTTTCCTTTTGAGATAAACACAATGATCAGAGTGGCATCTAGTATAACCTTGTTCAGACATAAACATGTTAAATTTTAGATACCACTACCTTGGAGCCTATTTTAATCCCTTCTCCTTCCCTTTTACCTCATATCTTTGTGGTTGCTACATATATATCTCTTCCTCCAAATCCCCATGGAGAAAGGTTATCTTTACATCTAACTGTTCAATATGCAAATCTTCAACCACTACTAGACTTAAAATAGTTCTGATTGAAGTCATTTTAACAACAGGAGAAAATATCTCATCAAAGTCTATACCCTTTTTCTGTGCAAACCCTTTCACCATAAGTCTAGCTTTATACCTTTTTCTACCTCCATGTTCTTCCTTAAACCTATAAACCCATTTATTCTACAATGTTGTTTTACTTGCAGACAACCTAACTAAGTCCCAAGTCTGGTTATATGTTAAGGAGTCCATCTCTTCTTTCATGGCTTGCTCCCACTTCTTCTTGGTTTCTACCTGCACTGCTTCTTCATAACATTCTAGTTCACCAGAATCAGTCAACAATACATAATATAATGAAGGAGATTATCATTCAGGGGGTATACTTATCCTGGTAGATATTCTAACACCACTTTCATGGGTTTGAAGTGCTTGTTGTTGTTGTTGTTGTTGTTCTGCCTATTGATCATTATGATTTTCAGGCACCTTCACTTTTCCTGTGGTCTCATCAAGCACTTTGTATTCTTTGTTTTCTTTTTCCTGCTTCTTTTACTACATATAATCCTTATACAAAACCTTTTCATTGAATATGAAATCTCTGCTCCTAATGATTTTGTGTATTTCATAATCATAAAAGCGATAACCAAAATCATTAATACCATATCCAATAAAGGTACATTTCTTTGATTTTGCCTCAAGCTTTTTTCTATTTTCTTTATTAATGTGGACAAAGGCCTCATAACCAAAAGTTTTTAAAAATGAGAAGTTTACCTTTTTACCTATACATGCCTCCTCTAGAATACCACCATCCAAGGAACTTGAAGGCCCTCTATTTATTAGATAAACAACAGTATCTACATCATCTTCCCAAAATTGTAAAGGCAATCCTGCATGCAATCTCATGCACCTTGCACACTCCATGATTGTCATGTTCATCCTTTCTGACACACCATTTTCTTGTGGTGTTCCTAGAACTATCTTCTCTCTACGAATTCCATTCTCTGAGCAGTACCTATCAAACTCTTTACTGCAATATTCACCTCCATTGCTTGATTTGAGACACTTCAACCTTTTTTCCTGTCTCATTTTCAACCAAAGCTTTCAATTTCTTGAAAGTATCAAATACATCATATTTATTTCGAATACAATAAATCCAAATTTTTCTGGTTGCATCATCAATAAAAGTAACATAATAATGAGAGACACCGAGAGATGATACCTGAGCAGGTCCCCATACATCTGAATGCACAAGCTCAAATTTTTTTTCTCTTCTTTTCATTCCCAACTCTAAGGAATCTGACTCTCTTTTGTTTTCCATAAACAAAATTCTCACATAATTTTAAATCAATGTGCTTCAAACCTGGCAAAAAAATTCTTAAGTGAAGAATCGACATCCCCTTCTCACTCATGTGCCCGATGTTTGGTGTGGAGCCTGATTATCTTCTGTATTCAAAGGTTTCAGCTGGATGTATACCCCAAGAAGACTATACACCCCTCCATGTGGGGGGGGGCGCAGGGGGGCTAATCCCCCCTAGTTGGGGGGCCTGGGGGCCAGCGGTCCCCTAGTGGGGTTCGGGGGCAGCACCCCTGAAGCTAAAAATAGATGTAAATTTTCCTTGTAAAAGCCTAGTAATTTCTGGTCAATCTAGGTCGTTCATTAGGCGGATGATCTAACAGTAGAAGTTATGTTTAGTTTAGGGTTTTTTGCCCTAGAAAGCAACCCCTCATTATATATGAGGGAATTGTATTGCGTCTATGTAAATCTGTATTCTGAGTGAGGAAAAGAGAGGAGATTGAGAATGAAGAGGGTGTTACATCAGATCTGCTATAGGTTGTATCTCTTCAGTTTGCTGGTTAATATAAAGGAAGGATTGGTTGTTTCTCCGTGGACGTAGCCCAAACTCGGTGAACCACGTATATCTGTCTCTGTTATTTTATGTGTTTTTTGTGTTTATATTTCTGCAATATTTCATGTGTTCCATTGCTTTGTAATATATAATTTTCTAACAACTGGTATCAGACCGAAGGTCTATTTGGTTGATAAACTCGCAGGAGGGAAGGTTTCCTGGCTCAAGTGGGAGCAATGGCGGAAGATGGTAGGTTTAGGGTTGAAAAATTCAATGGCGAAAAATACTAGTTGTGGAAGATGCAGATGGAAGATTATCTGTATCAGAGAGATATATACCTACCATTGAGCAGAAAGAAAAAGAAGCTGACAAGTATGACAGACACAGAATGGAATATTCTTGACAGAAAGACACTTGGAACAATACGATTGTGCCTAGCGGTGTCAGTAGCGTTTAATATTTCAAAGGAAACGACAACAAAGGGTTAAATGTGGGCATTAGCCAAACTACGTAAAAAACCCTCAGCCTCAAATAAGGTATTTATTATGAAGTGTTTATTTAATATGAAGATGTCAGAAGGTGGATCTATTGCAAACCATTTAAATGATTTTAATACAGTTACAAGTTAGTTAAGTTCTGTAGGGGTAAATTTTGATGATGAAGTTA
>APFE030479990.1:2841-51366 GCA_000404065.3 Pinus taeda | reverse complement strand
TTGCCTATATTATGTACTTTCTTAGTCATTTTCATGTTTGGACTCTTGAGGGAGAAAGCTTCTATTGTATTACTCATTGTATCTCTGCAATTTTTGGCTAAGGAAGACCAGGGTTTTGCAGTCCTTTTTGGGATTCTTGTGGTTACATGTATTGATGGTGTGCTTCTCTTTGTACTTGTAAGTTTGTTATGTGAATCATCTTCTTACTTTTCTTCTGCAAATTAGGCAAATGAAGTGTTAAGGTAGAATTCATGGTTGCTATGCTCTGCCTTTAAGTTTGCTTAATATCAATGTTTTCAGCTGTTTAAGGAGAATTCAAGGTGATTTCTTGCTCTCCTTAGCTCCTCACCAGTCATTCTCATCCATCTAAATCTTTCAAAGGCATCAATACAGTCTCCTACCTTGCCCCAAAGAACCCCCTGCAAAAACTGTGTCCAATCCCTTCACCCAAAATTGCCTTTCCCCAATTTTCCACCAAAACCCTAAAAATCCCAAATCAAACCTTTTTATCAGTTTACTAGCCTAAAATCATTGTTCTTTATTGGTTATCTCTGCCCGTTGAAGATCTTTGCCGAGATAGACCGGAGAGAGCCCTCTCCTGTCCCGTAGGGCTAGCTACGAGGCTAAGTGGTTTGATGTTGCCTTGGAGTTTGCCTTTCTCAGCCTGAGGTGAAATTTCAAGCGCTAACAGGCTGAACAAATAAGATGGAGAAAAATAGAGGTACAAAGCTAGACTTGTGGTGAAGGGGTTTGCACTGAAGAAAGGTATTGATTTTGATGAAATATTTTCTCCTGTTGTTAAAATGACTTCAATCAGAACTATTTTAAGTCTAGTAGCATTTGAAGATTTGCATCTTGAGTAGTTAGATGTAAAGACAACCTTTCTCCATGGGGATTTGTAGGAAGAGATATATATGCAGCAGACACAAGGATATGAAGTAAAAGGGAAGGAGAAACTAGTGTGCAGGTTGAAGAAGAGCTTGTATGGCTTAAAATAGGCTCTAAGGCAGTGGTATCTAAAATTTGACATTATGTCTAAACAAGGTTATACTAGATGTCACTCTAATCATTGTGTTTATCTGAAAAAGCAAAGTGATGGCAGTTATATTATATTGTTATTGTATGTAGATGACATGCTTATTGCAGTGTCTAACATGCAAGAAATAAATGTGCTCAAAAGAAATTTGGCAAATTCATTTGCAATGAAGGATTTGGGAGCTGCAAAACAAATCCTTGGTATGAGAATAACTAGAGACAAGAAGAATCACAAATTAACATTGTCTCAGAATGAGTACATACAAAAGGTGTTGAAAAGATTTAATATCCATAATGCAAAACCAGTTAGTACACCTTTTGCTAGCCATTTCAAAATTAGTAAGGAAATGTGCCCAAAGACCCAAGAAGACATGGATTATATGTATAAAATTCCATATGGATCAACAGTTGGAAGCTTAATGTATGCAATCGTCTGCACAAGGCCTGATATTGCACATGCAGTGGGAGTTGTAAGCAGGTACATAAACAATCCAGGAAAGGAACATTGGATGGTAGTAAAATGGATTCTTAGATATTTGAAAGGTACCACAAATCAAGCATTTTGCTTTGGTGGTTCAAACATTTCTCTACAGGGATATGTTGATGCAGATATGGCAGGTGACAAAGATAACAAGAGGAGCACTATAGGATATGTATTTACTATAGGTGGAACAACTGTCAGTTGGGTTTCGAAAATCCAAAGTGTTGTTGCACTTTCAACAACAGAAGAAGAGTATGTTGTTGCTAAAGAGGCTAGTAAAGAAATGATTTGGTTACAAAGTTTTATGGGTGAATTGGGTAAGACGAAGAGGGTGTTACAGCGGATCTGTTGTAGGTTGTATCTCTTCAGTTTGCTAGTTAATATAAAAGGAATGACTGGTTGTTTCTCCGTGGACGTAACCCAAACTGGGTGAACCACGTATATATGTGTCTCTCTTATTTTATGCATTTTCTGTGTTTATATTTCTGAAATATTTATATGTGTTCCTTTGCTCTGTAATATATAATTTTCTAACACCTGAGCCTATGATGCCACAATATCGTATCTTCTCCTGTAGAGGTTAAAGCATTAACAGAATTAGAAATACCATTTCATAAATACAATGTACCAACCTTTTCTCCTTTTTCTATTACCAAGGCTCCTTTAGTGACCTTCCAGGTTTTATCTGTAAAAGTAGTTACACAACCTTCACTTCCCAACTGCCATGTTGAAATAAAAAAATTTCTTCAAATCTGGAACATGCCTTGCCTCCTTTAATAGTCATTGATTTCTATTCTGCTGTTTTATGAAAATTGTACCCATTCCAATGATTTTATAGGGTTTATCATCACCCAATCAAACCTATCCAAAATATCCTAGAACATAATCATGAAAATGTTTCCTATCAGGCATGGCATGGAATGAGGCCCCTGAATCTACCACCCAAGCAACAATAATATTTTCTAATGAAAGAATCAAAGCATCTTGCAACACATCACCTGTCACATTCACTTCATGATTGTTTTCTTGATGCGCGTCTCCTTCTTTTCCCTTCTGAGACTTGCAACCTTTCTTTAGGTGTCTTTTCATCCCGCATTTCCAGCACACTATCCTTGATCTAGACTTGGATCTTCCTTTCCTTGACTTACTGCAATATCTTGGGCTCTTTTCTCTTTCCATTTTCTTCCCCTAGTCTATACAATCAAAGCATTACCTAATGTCTCACTAGAGCTTTTCCATCACATTTCCTTGCTAAGGATTTCACCGACAACATCATGAAACTTTAAAGTACTAGATCCAGAGACAAAGTTACTAATGGCCATAACTAAACCATTCCAACTTTCTGGCAATGAGCATAGAAATAACAAATCCCTAACTTCATCATCAAAAGTTACCCCTACCGAACTTAACTGACTGGTAACTATATTAAATTCATTTAAATGATCAACAACAGATCCACCTTCTGAAATCTTCACATTAAATAAATGCTTAATAATAAATACCTTATTTGAGGCCAAGGGTTTTTCATATAGTTTCTCCAATGCCGACATTAAACCTCCAATGTCATTGCCTTTGAAATATTAAAGACTACCAACATTGCTAAACACAGTCATATTGTTCAATGTGCCTTTCTATCGAGAATAACCCATTCTATGTTTGTCATACCTGTCGGCTTCTTTGTCTTTCCACTCAATGGTAGGTACAAATCTTTCTGATACAAATAATCTTCCATCTGCATCTTCCACAACTCGTAGTTTTGGCCATTAAATTTTTCAACCCTAAACCTACCATCTTCCACCATTGCTCCCACTCAAACAAGGAACCCTTCTCTCCTGAGATATTATCAACCAAATAAAGTTTCAACTCTGATACCAATGGTTAGAAAATTATATATTACAGAGCAATGGAACACATAAAATATATTGCATAAATATAAACATATAAAACAAGAGAGACACAGATATACATGGTTCACCCAATTTGGGCTACGTCCACAGAGAAATAGTCAGTCCTTCCTTTTATATTATCCAGCAAACTAAAGAGATACAACCTACAACAGATCCACTGTAATTCCCTCTTCGCTCCCACAAAATATCCTCTCTCTTTCTCACTCAGAATACAAATCTACATAGACACAATACAATTCCCTCATATATAGTGAGGGGTTGCCTTCTAGGGAAAAAACCCTAAATTAAACATAACGTCTACCATCAGATCTTTACCTAATGAATGGCCCAGATTGACTATGAAATTACAAGCCTCTACCCTCCCTTGGACCCCCTAGCGGCGTACATTTATGGGCAACATTGTCGCCACATTACAAACTAGGGTCCAATGTGGAAATACCTCTAAATAAATAAGATAATCAGGCTCCACACCCAACAGGTTTTGGCCTTCAAACCAGATTGAATCAATATAAAAATCGTACCTGTTTTGTTTATAAGAAAAGGGTGGTGCTTAAGGTACTCAATAAAATCCTGATACTTAATCACAATTTAAATGCATTTTTCCCAAAGGTGACTAGGATTTGGCACTTGTGAACCATAGCATAATAAGGTACCTAGAATAAAAGAAGATCTACAATCATGGATCAAGTTAATTGATGAAAAATACAATTAAAATTTTTGAATTATCACAAACTAGAAAGACGAAGAGGAAATGCTTCAGGATTTTAGAGTACTCACAAAATGTGGAAGGATGGAATTTCCTAATGTTGAAGTCTTTGTTTCCCTTTATTGTTGGAGATGTAGTCATTACAATAAGTATTTTCTATTTGTTTGGGATTAATGACTTCTTGATCTGAACGAATTAACCATTCTTTGATGTAATCTTTCATCAAAGGTATTGTGATATCTGTATTGACATGTTGATTAAATGTTTCCTCCTCAATTTCCTAGGAATATTCTTACAACTATGCAACTAGTGAAGATTGATCTTCATTTATATTGACAAAAGTAACTAACCGTTTTTTAATTTCCTCTTCATAAAAAACAATTATATTATCAAATTTAAACCCCATTAACTCCTTAACATCATTCAACTTGCCATTTAATATTTGATGAG
Organism: Pinus taeda; assembly: GCA_000404065.3. NCBI lineage: Eukaryota > Viridiplantae > Streptophyta > Pinopsida > Pinales > Pinaceae > Pinus > Pinus taeda. The sequence goes on along the minus strand of APFE030479990.1, from coordinate 46,787 downwards.
CACCAGTATTGTTGCAAGAATGTTGCAACTCCTAGGGATACCAACTTTACTTTATCAACCCGAGGTTCGTACAAACCTGGAGGTGACAGTGTTGTATACACAAGTAGATGCAATGGGTCCACTCTTTATCATTGTTGAGCTGGCGATAAACCACTATGGTTTCTCAAACCAACTTTATATTGATTTAGAAGAAGTTTGATTACCAATGGAGAAAGGGGAATTTTACCCTAATTGAGAGAATTGAAATATTATCCACTGCAATAATGAAAGACTAAAATAAATGCTTAAAATACACCACTCATCTAGATATTTGTTAAGAGATATTGCTTCAGAATAATTCTAAGCTAACACATGTGGAACCCTAACTATCCTAAACAATAATCTAATCTAATCAAACACTTTACTGTTGTGCATATGAATGAACACAACAACCTTTTTCTTTTTGTCCTTTTTGTGAAAACATGAATGCTAATTCTTCTTGATTGTATGGCAGGTGGGTTAGGTGTGGAGAGAGATGGTTGTGAAGGGTCAAATGGCTTGAGAGGCAAGCAGGGGTATTCTCCTATCTTTCGTGATGCATTTTTCACAAATCAGCCTCAAAACAAGCCACTATAGTTCATCCTACAAGATTTCTACAAGATGTCCTAATGCACCTACAGGATCCCATGTAAAGCTACAAAATAAGGCCGAAAGCATAAGGAGTGATTTGGACAGTGGTATAGGGTTTAGGGAAGGTGAGTGATGGAAGGAATAAGGAAATGAAGTGATTAGGACTTCCTCAGAACTCAAACCAAAGTTTGTAGGATGGTTGGATTTGCTCAACAAGTTGTTGAAAATAGAAAAAAGAAATGCTAAAAATAGAAGTGCTAAAAATAGCACTGCTATAAATAGCATTTCAGGATACATTCCAATTTTAGTTAGTCCCTGAACTAAAATTGAGAATTAAAATCCGAATTTGATCCTAGCAGTTGTTTGTAAAATAATTAATTCATTCATTTTGAGTTAATTAGTTGTAGAAAATCAAACATGAAGTCTATTTGAAGACATGCAACAATTTCCCATTTGATTGAGGAAGTTATCCCTTGATTAAGGAGATCAGGATGAGTTGTACTTTAAGTTATAATTAGTTAGCTCAATTAACTAAGTTAAGTCCAGTTAGATTAGTTCCAACAGTTTGTGGAACTGATTGTGAGTTCAGTTAGTTAATGCATGCATGCATGTAACTGTTGCACCTCAGATAACTGAATATTCTCTCATAAATAACTCATGCATGTCAGTTTAGTCAGAGACCCAATTGAGATCAGATGTTGGGATATTGTACTATCAATTGCAGGAATATTCCATTGAGGATATCTCTTGCATGCAAAAGGAATTCATTCCTTGTAGATTGCGTAGTTACTTCTGAGTTTGGTGAGAGTGATGTGGGAATTCACACAGGTGGTAGCATTGGACTCCAGGAGAAACTATGCAACGAAATAGGAGGCTTGGAGGATTGGAGAAAGAAATATGTTGTGTCTATTCAGTCTATGAGAAATATTGAGGGATTGTACTGAGAGTTGGATAGCTTGTGAGCTAAAGCTTTGTGTAATCCAAACATATTTCCACTTGTATGATAATACAAAGATCGGGGTTTTTAGCTGAGGCTTTCCCCAGAGTATTGTTCTGTGTTCATGTGTGATTGATTTTTCATTCTTTGTTATATGTGTTATATTTGATCTTGCTCAAAATCGATTAAGCTTCCGCAAGTTTGTTTGTAGAAGTAGATCAAGTATTTTGCTTTAGTATATTGCATTATCTGGTGATCTACAGTGGGAAATTCTACATGGTGTTAGAGCAAAGGTGATCAAAGGGAAGAACAGTATACAAAGAAGGGAGAAGTTCGAAGGTTGAAGTTCCTGATTATAGAATTTGAATTCTTATCACATCTCAAATTTCACCAATGGTGTTCAATGGTTTAAGACTCGAGTATGACCTTAATGGCAGCTCGAATTATATAGCCTGGAAGGATCGCATGGAAGTGGTATTAGAGGACAATGGTTTGAAGGACTTCATTGATCAAGAAGACCCCAAACTAGCAACTGCTAATGCCCAAGAATTGGTGGAATGGAAGAAATGTGTGGCTAGAGCGAGGCGAATCCTTCTCGAGGGAGTTCGAGACCACATAGTCTCGAGTCTACATGGGAAGGAGACACCATTTTCAATGTGGAAAACATTGAAAGATCTATATCAGAGCAGCAGTGACCAGAGGAAGCTGGAGTTGAAAGACAAGCTTCAGAAAATCAAGTGTGAAAAAGGTGACATGATCTCTACATATCTGAACAAGCTCACCACCTGGAGGGATGACCTTGGAAGTGTAAGGATCATGACAGCCGATGATGACATTGTGATTCTTGCTCTCCTTGGTCTTCCTAAGAGCTGGCATAGCTACCAAGACTCGGTAAATGGAAGAGAGAAACCGCCAGATTGGGAACGACTTTCGTCAGATCTAATGTAGGAGGAGATAAGAAGAAGCACCAGAGATGGATCTTCATCAAAGCAAGATGATGAAGAAAATCTAGCCTTAGTGAGTAAGGTGAGGAAAGGGAAAGGGAAGGCATCCCATTCCAAATCCAGTTTTTCCCATGGTGGGAAGAAGTTTGACAAATCAAAAGTGAGATGTTTTCATTGTCATGACGTGGGCCATTATGCTACGAATTTTCCACAAAAGAAATCCAAGATGGGATCGTCGAAGGGATCAGATGTTGAGGCACTAGCCTCACAGTTCAAATTGGATTTCTCCCTCATCGCATGCATGGTTTCATCGATGGTGGGATGTGTTTGATACCTGGACAGTGGAGCTTCATTCCACATGACCAACAACAAGAATCTTTTCAGTACCTTGGAGGAGAAGGATCTCTAGATGCGGATCGAGATGGGCGATGATAGAAAGTACCACGTTTCAGGTGAAGGTATGGTTGTGTTTCAGAGGTGTAAGGTTCCTACAGCAATAGGTGTCATAATTTATGAGTGACTTAATTTATCTCTGTAATATGTACATACCTTGGATTTCTGCAAATGTTTTCCATATTCAAAAATTAAAAAATGTAAAGAGGGTATGCCCTAAAATAAAAATCAAAAGGCAAAAAGAAGGAAAAAGGTCAAAAAATATGAAAATGAACCCCAAGAAAAAATAAAAAAGACCATGAAAGTGTGCAAGCCCAAATGCCACTACCATTTACTTTTATGCATAATAATGATTGTGTGCAACTTGTTATTCATGCCACAATCCATGGTAATCAAATAGTTTAATCTTGGTTATTCATATTTTGAATTTCATGTTTATAGATAGAGAATGAAAATCTGACCAAATTGTTTAACCTTGGCAGATAATTAGATTAGGTAGAGTGAATAAAAGGAGCTCAACTATTTAATCTAAGCCCTTGGATGTAATAAGGATAGACTTAGATAGATTTTTATTGTAAAAGAAAAGAAAAAGGTGTTGATAAGGGTTTGCCAGTTTAAGTGCACCCTAATAAAGAGTAGAAAAAATGGTAGGATGAGTAGATGGGTAAGTAGTTGCATGGTTGCAAAATTCTGATGAATGATTCACTAAGATCATATCATTTACTTTCATCATTTAAGTTGCTAAGAGTGTGAATGATAATGGAACGTTTACAAAGTTAAATGATTAATTTCCCCATTCATTTCACTCTTAATTTTACTAATTTCCCATAAGCAAATTCTTAAGTACCCAAAATCTTAAGTCAAAGGGGCTCAGAGCATTTCTCTGACTTCTGGAAGGACCGAACCCTCGGCCCAATGACTTATAGGTCCTAAGTACTAAAATTCCCCCTACAAATATTTACCCCCTTCACTCTCCATCATTTTCCCAAACAAATCCCTTTTCCTAAGGTAAAACACTATTTCTCCTAAGGAGGAGCCATTTCCCCATAAAAACCCCTTTTTCCTAAAAAAACCCACAAAAAACACTTAGCCTAAGTTTTAATGTTTTCTATATGAAAGGCAAAATAAATTACAAAGAAATACACATTATACTTGGCGCGATCCATTTTCCACCCATTTCATATTGACTTCTAACATTATTTATTAAATCCCAAAAATACCCCTTTCCCGTATGTTTTATTAAAAATCCATATGTTAATAATATCCCGCCCCAAAGTTTGAAACATAAGATTATTAATAAACTAATTAATGGGATTAATTAAGTCGATCAATGACTAATTAATAACCATGACCCACCACCGAATAAAGAAATTAATTAATCATTCAGTGATTAATTAATAATATATTCATGCCGATGAAATCCCTCCCAACGTCATTAAACCTACCTAATCCACATTTAAGTAAACCTTCCACTCATTAAAACCCCGTCGGGCCCCTAATCAAATCATATTCCTGACCACCGTGCGATCTAACCCCTTTAGATCCAACGGTCGACACTCATATCAGGCGGCCTCCGAAGGATGACCTTTACCTGCCCGATGTGAGTGGTTTCACTTTACACCCCCCTGCTACGTGGCGCGTGATGAATGGCATCGGGCGGCCTTCCCCCAATACCGCCAAGCGCCCAAAATCTGTGCAAAACAAACCACTTACCGCCCACCCGCTACGCGATAAACTGTTTATTGTTCAATTCGCCCCATATTTTAAAAGTTGTCGGTTAAAGTTGAAACCCCAAGAACCCAGGTTTTCTCGCCCTTTGCCCATTCTACTATGTAAACTTATGAAGCCCTTTTTCTCCACCTGAAGCCTCTACTAACCAATTCAAGCATGGTTTACCTCTCAAAATCATTTTGGACTCACTCCATATACCTATAAAGCTCGATAAATCCATTAATGACCCTCCCTGTCAAACCAACGTTTTCCTAATAGTTTGTTTTGTTTTATAGGTAATCAAAAGACAACAGCCTTGGATAAACAGTCTTAATACTATATAAGACCTGTTTACTCCGAGATTGTTATCAAATCTATTCAAATAGAGATGGAAAATAAAACATGTAGTTAAAATATATGCAGAGGAAACATGAAATTAAATGATTTACTGTTGAAATAGACAGTAACAAACCTAAAATATACAGTGAAGGTAAAAGGACACATTAAATAACATTCAAAGTGTGTCAAGGTTAAAGAGTATCAAATTGAAGACCAAGTCAAGTAAAGCACCTAGCATGAAGATAAACAATAGGGAAGACAGTTACAGAGCATACAAATTCATGTCAAAGTGAAGACAGATGAAAAAACAGAGTGGTAAAAATAAACAGTAAAAGTAAAAATGGATGTAGTAAGGGTTAAACAAAGATGAAAACACTTTCACCAGTAACAATGAATTTTATCCAAAGTAAAAGTGAAAAACAGTTAAAAGAAGTTTAAGGTTAAAAGATGAAATCGGAGCATAAATGGTACATTCTTCAGAAATTTCTTGTTTAAGTCATAGTTTTGCAGAAACTATTGTGACCAATCCAAGATGTATTTTGAAAATTTGGAGGAGGTTTCTATTCCTACCAGGCCAGTCTACAAAAGCCTATCTCAATTTTTACACAGGTATTACCAAACGTGAGATAAGTGCATGTCTTCACAGCCTATTTTTCAGTTTATGCAAAGTCATGTTTCTAACATCTTTTTGCAGAGAATATTGTGAACAACTGGAGATGAATTTTGAGAAACTAAGAAAGGTTTATCTCAAAAATATTCTTATCTACAATAAAATCTTTCACGTTTTACATATCTATCTCTAATTGAGATATAAAAGCGTATCATTGGACCCTACGTTTGCAGAATTTCTAGGGCAGAATGCACAAAGAAAGGATGCAGTTAGTGACTGGGATGCCTCATCATCACTTAAGAGTTGCTATAAAATTTGAATTTCTCTTCTTTGTCACCATAAACCCATAAACATAGTGCCAAATAGATTCATTAGTTTTGAGTGTCCTTTATTTAAGTTCTATTAATGTAAAACAGTTTGAGATATTTGTAAAACCAATCTTGATATTTCTTCAAGATATTTCAATTTAGAATTAGTATAAATACTTCTTCATTTGAAGTATTTTGTGTGGATTAAAAAGCATTTCTGTAGACATTTTTTGTTTGGAGCTAAAGGAGCTATTATAATCAAGGCTGAACTGATTTACTGGATTAAATAAAGCTGAGGACATTTCACTCGATTCATGTGCACTGTGGGAAACAAATAAGTATCAGTTCTCTGAGTTTGATTATTGTTTTCCTTAATGTTATGAAATATCATATTTGTTTCTTATAATTCTTAAAATCAAACAAGGAGTAATATCATCAGAATTAGCTTAAGTGCTCTCTGTTTTAACTGTTTTCTTATTTAATGTTTTCTACTAAATTGCTTAAGTCTGGGAATTCTTAATTGCTCCCTTACTTCTGTAATTCATTCCCTCTGTTGGCCCCTAGTACAAGATTCTTAATTTCCCTTGCTATTTGCAAAACCTCTCTTCTTCATCTTAATCCCTATTAAGAATTCTTCATTGCCTTTGGCCCCGGTTAAGATTTTCATCCATTGAGACCTTCAGATTTGTCCTTATTCTACTAGTGTGGCTTGTGAACTCTTACCTCGGTGATTAATAAAATCTTGTTAAAACTTTCCTACTTGACTCCATATCCCAGTGGCTTGAATACCTACTCTACCCATTTGTTTTCTTAATTCCACCACCCAATCAAAACATACAATCATAAGCACTAATAACTAGCCTAATATCCCATCAAACAAAGCTAAATTATAAAGAGAGCCCTCTCTAGACTTAGGTTGGCTAGAATCTGAGTCCAAAAGATTGGTTTGTGGTTACCTCGGAAGTTTTTTTCTTTAACTTTGAGAAAATTCTGAGTGATAACATAGTAGCGACTCCGTTAGGGAGAACTAACATTTTCTTCAAAATTGTTTTATAGGTTTAGATCCAATCTATGATGGTGGACAGTGATCAGACACACAAAGGTTAAAATCATCCACCTGGAAACTCCGAATCAATTCTACAATCAAGACTCCACTGGAGAAATGAACATGAAAGAACTGTGTGAAAAGAACAGGCTTTTAACATGGATTGTTATCCAAGACATTATGTTCTTTCTCATTGATAAAGTTTTTCAATGTATATTGTATTTTAGAGAAGATTTTAGATCAATTTTTTATTATTTTCCTTTTAAAGTTGTAGATATAAAGTCTCCTTACATATTTGAACAAGTTTCCTCTGAATCTAATGATGATCATATTCCAATCAAAGAAATTGAAACAATCAAGACTAATCATACAATCCCTGTACATGTTCCTATACCTTGTAAAGTTCCTGATAGATATAAGCCCCTCATGTTACCTGCCACACTCCATGCTTTCCCTAACGATTATCACAAGAACCTCCCTAGGTTTGATGGAGAAAATGGTATCACTGCCCAAAAACATATTCAAGCTTTTGAGGATTATCTTAACTTATTTTAAGTAGATGAAGAGGATGTCAGTATTAGGCTTTTTGTTATTTCTTCGCAAGACAAAGTCAAGAGTTGGTTCAAAAACCTACCTAAGGCAAGCATCTCAAATCTCCAGTAGTTCCTCAAATTATTTCTTGATAAATGGATAATCAAAGTCAATATTCTTGTAATCATAGAAGAATATAATCACTTAAAAAGACATCTAGATGAGACAATACAACAATTTTCAGATAGATTTAATCAAATATATTATTCAATGCCATAAAATATATGACCTCCCCCTAGTTCATCTCTTTTGCATTACCTAAGAGCATTTGATCCAGAGATAGAATTTTAGCTTAGAGAAAGAAACCCCTCAACACTGGAACAGATGCAGAACATGGCAGTAGATGTAGAATTTAATTTGCAAATTAGAAGAGAAAAAGTTGAAAACAGAAGCAGAAGTAAAACTCGACATTTTGGTAAAGAAGATAGTGGAGAGGATATAGAAGATCACCATGAAAGATGAAATTTTTGTTCAAAATCACCATGACATGTTTGTTTCACAAAAAGAAGAGGTTGGCAGCCATGAACAAAATCCTGTTAATTCCAATTACCATAAATCTGAAGATAGAGTTATAGAACCATATGTGGAGAGGAAATATGTTGATTTAATATGTACATTTGGTGACATTACTTCTTATGATGATGTGTCTAAGCTTGATCATTATAACAATGATTATGTTCCTCAAATCCAAATTAACCTTGTAGAGGAATCAGAAGCTAATTTGAGGAATAAGGAAGTTCAGGTTCAGCAGCTTGAAAATAGTGATCAGCTTGTTCATTTTAGTTATGAGAATGAGGAGGAAAGTGCAGAAAATTTTAAAATCAATGAAGGAACTTTACCATTATGTTTTTCTTCGTTTCAGTTTATTAGAGATAACTTTCATGCAATTAGAAATCAAATGTCAACAAGTTTTAATATTAACCATCTAGAGGGCAATAAAATCCTTGTTCAAGACTTCTCATATCTAGATTTGCAGCCCCAAAATGCCATTGAATGCCAGTTCGCATAAGAAGACTTGGAAATTGGAACATATGATCAAATGATCCAAGATAATTCCCTAACATTTTGTTCTGAAGCAGTTCAGTTTTTGAAAGGAAATTTTCATAATCTATATGTAAAAAATGATGAGTAGTTTTTAGAAAATCATGAAGTTCCATTCAAACCTATAGGCAATAAGTTGCAACAATCCTTCCAAGTTGTTTATGATCTAATAGCCGATAGAATCGATAATGAATGCAATTAGAATTTTTCTCCATTAACAAACTATGAGAGTCAAAATCAAGATGATAATAGTTTCACTAGACAAACATTTCAATAAGTAGAAGTATCATCTCAAAGCTCATTTGAAAGTTTGCAGGGTGTTAAAGATAAAAGTGGCATTTTAGTTTCATGGCATGCAGGCCATACACAACAGATGTACAGTTTTTTGAATCAATTCAAGAATAGTGTATATATTTTACAAGATCCTTTTGTATAGTTTCTAGATTCAACAAAGGAAATCAGGAATTTCCTTATCTTCTCAAAGGTTAACAAAGTTATATTTGATTTCAGAATCTCAATTTTAACCACCAACAAGCACAAGCAACAAAAATCACCAATGTATATGATGCTTGAGTGGTTGCATTGGTTGTTTCATTTTACCTAACCAGCAGTCAGAAAGGTGATTAGAGTAAGTAGGTAGGATTTCGGTTTGAATAGATTCAATTTCCATCAGCAAGTTTATGTTAGATCAGATTTCAGTTTGCAAAAAAGTGTGTAGTGTCAGTTCAAAATTTTAGTCACAAAGATGATACAACAGAGCATATACATGTGTGGTATTGGCCCAATGGATCAGGCTACTAGTCGACGGTGTCCTTGACATTTCACAAGGAAATGGCATCCCCAAGTGGAGCCATTGTTAGGTTCCTATACTAATAGGTGTCATAATTTATGATTGACTTAGTTTATTTTTGTAATATGTGCATACCTTTTCTTTCTACAAATGTTTTCCATATTCAAAAATTAAAGAAAAAAAATGTAAACAAGGTATGCCCTAAAAGAAAAATCAAAGGGAAAAAAGAAGGAAAAAGGTCAAAAAAGATGAAAATGAACCCCAAGAAAAAAGAGAAAAGACCATGAAAGTGTGCAAGCCCAAATGCCACTACCATTTACTTTTATGCATAATAATGATTGTGTGCAACTTGTTATTCATGCCACAATCCATGGTAATCAAACATTTTAATCTTGGTTATTCCATATTTTGAATTTCATGTTTATAGATAAAAAATGAAAATCTGACCAAACTGTTTAAACTTGGCAGATAATTAAATTAGGTAGAGTGAATAAAAGGAGCTCAACTGTTTAATCTAAGCCCTTGGATGTAATAAGGACATACTTAGATACATTTTTATTGTAAAAGAAAAGAAAAAGGTGTTGATAAGGGTTTGCGAGTTTAAGTGCACCCTAATAAAGAGTAGAAAAAATGGTAGGATGAGTAGATGGGTAAGTAGTTGCATGGTTGTAGAATTCTGATGAATGATTAGTTAATATCATATCATTTACTTTCTTCATCTAAGTTTCTAAGAGTTTGGATGATAATTGAACATTCACAAATTCAAATGATTAATTTCTCCATTCATTTCACACTTAATTCTACTAATTTCCCATAAGCAAAGTCTTAAGTACCCAAAATCTTAAGTCAAAGGGGCTCAGAGCATTTCTCTGACTTCTGGAAGGACCGAACCCTCAGCCCAATGACTTATAGGTCCTAAGTACTAAAATTCCCCCTACAAACATTTACCCCCTTCACTCTCCATCATTTTCCCAAACAAATCCCTTTTCCTAAGGTAAAACACTATTTCTCCTAAGGAGGAGCCATTTCCCCATAAAAACCCCTTTTTCCTAAAAAACCCACAAAAAACACTTAGCCTAAGTTTTAATGTTTTCTATATGAAAGGAAAAATCAATTACAAAGAAATACACATTATACTTAGCGTGATCCATTTTCTGCCCATTTCATATTGAATTCTAACATTATTTATTAAATCCAAAAAATACCCCTTTCCCGTATGTTTTATTAAAAACCCATATGTTAATAATATCCCGCCCCAAAGTTTGAAACATAAACTTATTAATAAACTAATTAATGGGATTAATTAAGTCGATCAGCGACTAATTAATAACCATGACCCATCGTCGAATAAAGAAATTAATTAATCAATCAGTGATTAATTAATAATCTATTCTCGTCGATGAAATCCCTCCCAACGTCATTAAACCTCCCTAATCCACATTTAAGTAAACCTTCCACTCATTAAAACCTCGTCAAGCCCCTCCATTAAATCTCTAATCAAATCATAGTCCCGACCACTGTGCAATCTAACCCCTTGAGATCCAACAGCCGACACTCATATCAGGCGGCCTCCGAAGGATGACCTTTACCCACCCGATGTGAGTGGTTTCACTTTACACCCCCTTGCTATGTGGCGCCAGATGAATGGCATCAGACGGACTTCCACCAATACCGCCAAGTGCCCAAAATCTGTGCAAAACAAACCACTTACCGCCCACTCGCTACGCGACAAACTGTCTACTGTTCAGTTCACGCCATATTTTAAAAGTTGCCCATTAAAGTTCAAACCCCAAGAACCCGGGTTTTCTCACCCTTTGCCCATTCTACTATGTAAACTTATGAAGCCCTTCTGCTCCACTTGAAGCCTCTGCTAACCAATTCAAGCATGGTTTACCTCCCGAAATCATTTTGGACTCACTCCATATACCTATAAAGCTCGATAGATCCATTAATGACCCTCCCTATCAACCCAACGTTTTCCTAACAGTTTGTTTTGTTTTACAGGTAATCAAAAGACCACAGCCTTGGATAAACAGTCTTAATACTAGTCATAAGACTTGTTTACTCCGAGATTGTTATCAAATCTATTCAAACAGAGATGGAGAATAAAACATACAATTAAAAGACATGCAAAGGAAACATGAAATTAAATGATTTACTGTTGAAATAGACAATAAAAAACCTAAAATATACAGTGAAGGTAAAAGGACACAGTAAAGAAAAATCAAAGTGTATTAGGATTAAAGAGTATCAGGCTGAAGACAAATTCAAGTAAAGCAGCTAGCATGAAGATAAATAGCAGGGAAGATAGTTACAGAGCATAAAAATTCATGTCAAAGTGAAGACAGATGAAAAAACAGAGTGGTAAAAGTAAACAATAAGCAGTAAATAGTAAAAATGGATCCAATAAGGGTTAAACAAAGCTGAAAACACTTTCACCAGAAACAATGAAGTTTATCCAAAGTAAAAGTGAAAAAAAGTTAAAAGAAGTTTAAGGTTAAAAGATGAAATCCGAGCAGAAATGGTACATTCTTCAGAAATTTCTTGTTTAAGTCATAGTTTTTCATAAACTGTTGTGACCAATCCAAGATGTATTTTGAAAAAATGGAGGAGGTTTATGTTCCTAACAGGACAATATACAAAAACCTATCTCACTTTTTACACAAGTATTACCAAAAGTGAGATAAGTACATGGCTTCACAATCTATTTTTGAGTTTGTGCAAAGTCCTGTTTTTGACATCTTTGTGTAGAGAATATTGTGAACAACTGGATATGAATTTTGGGGAAATGAGGGAGGTTTATCTCAAAAATATTCTTATATACAATAAATGCTTTCACTTTTTACATATCTATCTCTGATTGAGATATACGAGTGTACCATTGGACCCTAAGTTTGCAGAAATTCTGGGGCAGAATGCACAAAGAAAGGATGCAGTTAGTGATTGGGATGCCTCATCATCACTTAAGAGTTGCTATCAAAAACGAATTTCTCTTCTTTGTCACAATAAATCCATAAACATAGTGCCAAATAGATTCATTAGTTTTTAGTGTCCTTTATTTAAATTCTATTAATGTAAAATAGTTTGAGATATTTGTAAAACCAATCTTGATATTTCTTCAAGATATTTCAGTTTAGAATTAGTATAAATACTTCTTCATTTGAAGTATTTTGTGTGGATTAAAAAGAATTTCTATAGACATTTTTTGTTTGGAGCTAAAGGAGCTATTGTAATCAAGGCTGGACTAGTTTACTGGATTAAATAAAGTTGAGGACATTTCACTCAATTCATGTGCACTGTGGGAAACAAATAAGTATCATTTCTCTAAGTTTGATTATTGTTTTCCTTTATGTTGTGAAATATCATATGTGTTTCTTATATTTCTTAAAAGAAAACAAGGAGTAATATCATCATAATTAGCTTAAGTGCTCTCTGTTTTAACTATTTGCTTATTTCATGTTTTCTACTAAATTGCTTAAGTCTGGGAATTCTTAGTAGCTCCCTTACTTCTATAATCCATTCCCTTTATTGGCCCCTAGTACAGGATTCTTAATTTCCCTCGCTATTTTCCAAACCTCTCTTCTTCATCTTAATCCCTTTTAAGGATTCTTCATTACCCTTGGCCCTGGTTAAGATTTTCATCCATTAAGACCTTCAAATTTGTCCTTATTGTGCTAGCTTGCCTTGTGAACTCTTACATCGGTGATTAATCAAATCCTGTTAAACCTTTCCTACTTGACTCCATAGCCCAATGGCCTAAATACCTTCTCTGCCCATTTGTTTTCTTAATTCCACCATCCAATCAAAACAAACAATCATAAGCACTAATAACTAGCCTAATATCCCATCCAAAAAAGCTAAATTATAAAGAGAGAGCCCTCTCTAGACTTAGGTTGGCTAGGACCTAAGTCTAAAATATTGGTTTGTGGTTACCTTGGAAATTTCTTTCTTTAACCTTGAGAAAATTCTGAGTGACAAGAGAGAGCATGGAGCTCCTCTCACCCTAACTGATGTAAAGTGTGTACTAGGTCTAAAGAAGAATATTGTGTATGTCGTTATGCTGGAAGACAAAGGCTATGATGTAGCCTTTAGTAATGGAAAGGTATTCTTGAGGCATATCGGCACTAGATAGACCAAGAGGATAGGGATTCAAGTAAAGAATCTCTACAAGCTGGAGGTAGATGATTATGTTGCATTGAGTTCCAAAGCAGAGTTGATGCAGAGCCAAGATGTTGGCGAGCCATGGCATAGAAGATTGGACCACTTGCACCATGGGGCCTTGAAGATCATGCAACATATTTCTACTGGACTTCCCAAGGGAAAATTGGAGCAGACGGATACATGCAAAGGTTATACCTTGGGTAAGTATGTCAAATCTTCCTTTTAAGATCGAGACAGTAGAGCTGGAGAAATCCTGGAGCGAGTTCACAAAGATGTGTGTGGACCATTCTACAGCCTCCACCGCTAAACAAAGGTACTATGTTATTTTTATTGATGAATTTTCTCGTAGATGTTGGATCTACTTTATGCAGAAGAAGGATCAGACCTTCTCAAGGTTTTGTGAGTCTAAAGACTTGGCAGAGAAAGAATCTAGAAAGAAAATAAGGGCCTTGCGTAGTGACAATGGTGTAGAGTATGTCTTCCAACAATTTAAGGACTTTTGTGCAGCAGAAGGAATTAAATAGGAGTTGACAGCACCCCATAACCCACAGTGGAATGGGGTAGCCAAAAGGAAGAATAGATCGATTGTGGGAGTAGCTTGAGCGATGTTGCATGACCAAAGCCTACCACTTCATTTGTGGGCTGAGGCATGCAATACAATAGTATACTTGCATAATAGAATCCTGTATCGTATACTGGGAATGAAGACACCAAGGGAAGCCTTTTTTGGGAAGAGACCAGATGTCAGTCACTTCAAGATCTTTGGATCATTGGTTTATTGCCATGTGACCAAATATGCCTAGAAGAAGCTAGATCCAATAGCTAAGTTGGGGATACTTTTGGGGTACACTGATACACCCCACAACTATCGGGTGTTCTTACCTACCATTCAGAGGATAGTGGTATGCAGAGATCTAAAGCTTGATGAGTAGAAATCCATGCGAGTATCACTTGAAAGGGAGCTCAAGTTGCATGCAGAGGAGGAATTTTCAATTCCTAAGAAGGAGGAGCCTCAGACTGATGTGGAGCAGCCGCATGCAAAGGATCCGGGAGTGGAGACATCCACTCATGCTGAGTCTTCTAGAGATGGACAGAAATGCTCAAGGGAAGCTGATAGGTTGATGATGGATGTGTGAGAGCATGTGGGATAGCCATCTTCTCAACACAAACAAATGAGGTCACTCAAGCAGTACACTGGTTACATGGCCCTGGTTGGAGAGTGTGTAGGGACCGAACCTTCTTCATTCGAGGAAGTAGTGCAGCAACCAGTCTGGGTTGATGCTATGGTGGAGGAGTATGACTCCATCGTTTGGAACTATGTTTCGGATGTTGTCCCAAGTCCTCAGGACAAGTCAGTGGTGAGTTCCTAATGGCTTTACAAGGTAAAGTAGGCAGCTGATGGCAGTGTTGAGAAACATAAGGTAAGGTTTGTTGCCCGTGGTTTCTCACAGGTCGAGGGGATCGACTACGATGACAATTTTTCTCCTTAGCAAGGTACTCATCTATCAGATCGATGTTGGCACTATCAGCTCAGATGGGTTGGAAGATCCATCATATGGATGTGAAGACTGTGTTCCTCAATGGGAAGATTTAGGAAGAGTTGTACATTGAGCAGTCGGAAGGTTTTGAGACCTTCGATCGTGAGTCACATGTGTGCCAACTCAAGAGGGCTTTGTATGGGCTGAAGCAAGCACCTTGTGCTTAGTACACCAGGATCGACAGTTATTTCACCGGGTTGGGCTTCACAAAGAGTGAAGCAGATGTGAACCATTACTGCATCATGGTAGAAGGTACGCCATTGATCATTGTTCTTTATGTGGATGATCTGATTTTGACAAGTGATGATCAGTTGTTCAAGTATTGCAAGGAGGACCTTGCAAGAGAGTTCGAGATGAAAGAAATGGGTCTTATGCACTACTTTCTAGGCATGGAAGTGTGGCAAAAGATGGGGAAGTATTTGTGTCTCAAGGCAAGTATGCCAATGAGATACTCAGTCAATTCCACATGGAGAAATGCGACCCCATGTAGACTCCTCTAGTTGTTAACTGGAGGAAGGAGGATGCTACTTCAGGTGAGGTAGTAGCTACTACTATTTATCGATAGCTTTTGGTTTCATTGATGTATCTAGTGAACACACAACCAGATTTGTGCTTTGCGGTGAACCAGTTGAGTCAAGCTATTGTTCAGCCTACCAACTTGTTTTGGAAGGCAGTGAAGCATGTGCTGAGATACCTCAGAAGCGCATCTCAGTATGGATTGTGGTACAGACGGATAGAGGGAGTGAAGCTTTAGGGCTTCACAGATGCAGATTGGGTAGGGAGTCCATTTGACCAGAAGAGCACTTCAAAAGGAATCTTCAACCTTGGTTCAGCTGCAGTTTCTTGGTACAGCAGGAAACAGAGGTCAGTTGCACTTAGCTCAGCAAAGGTTGAATACATGGCTGTCAGTCAAGTAGCATGTGAGGCCATTTGGATGCGGAATATTCTAGTTGGGTTGTTTGGTCAGAGGATGGATCCAACTATGATATATTACGATAATCAGAGTTATATCAAACTCTCTGAGAATCCAGTATTTCATGACAAGTCCAAGCACATAGATATCTGGTATCATCATCTTCGAGACTATGTGGTGAAGAGGATCATGTTGTTGTTGTATGTTTCAACCGAGGAGCAAGATGCAGATATTTTGACTAAGGCATTGTCAAAAAGAAAGTTTGAGTTCCACAGGGACAGGATTGGGGTGACTGATAATCCCTTTCTTGTTGAGAGGGAGTGTTGAAAATAGCAACAAGAAATGCTAAAAATAGCACTATTATAAATAGCATTTTGAGATACATTCTAATTTTAGTTAGTCCCTGAACTAAAATTGAGAATTAAAATTTGAATTTGATCTTAGCAGTTGTTTGTAAAATAATTAATTAATTCATCTTGAGTTAATTAGTTGTAGAAAATAAAATATGAAGTCTATGTGAAGACATGCAACAGTTTCCCCTTTAATTGAGGAAGTTATCCCTTGATTAAGGAGATCAGGATGAGTTGTACTTTGAGTTGTAATTAGTTAGCTTAGTTAATTGAGTTAAGTCTAGTTAGATTAGTTCCAACAGTTTGTGGAACTGATTGTGAGTTCAGTTATTTAATGCATGCATGCATGTAATTGTTGCACTTCAGATAACTAAATATTCTCTCATAAATAACTCATGCATGTCAATTCAGTCAAAGACCTAGTTGAGATCAGATGTTGGGACAGTGTACTATTAGTTGCAAGAATATTCCATTGAGGGTATCTCTTGCATGTAGAAGGAATTCATTGATTGGAGATTGTGTAGTTACTTATAAGTTTGGTGATGTGTGATGTGGGAATTCACAGGTGGCAGCATTGGACCCTAGGAGAAACTGCACACGGAAGTAGGAGGCTTGGAGGATTGGAGGAAGGCATATGTTGTGTCTATTCAATCTATGAGCAGTATTAAGGGATTGTACTAAGAGCTAGATAGCTTGTGAGCTAAAGTCTCATGTAATCCGGACATATTTCCACTTGTATGATAATACATAGATCAGGGTTTTTAGGTGAGGCTTTCCCCAGAGTATTCTTTTGTGTTCATGTGTGATTGATTTCTAATTCTCTATTATATGTGTTCTATTTGATCTTGCTCAAAATCTATTAAGCTTATGCAAGTTTGTTTGTAGAAGTAGATCAAGTATTTTGCTTTAGTATATTATATTATCTGGTGATCTACAGTGGGAAATTCTACATAAGCATGGCAAGTTGTTCTTATGAAATGATAACTTGGTTTATGGACTTAGTGGCTTTTGGAAATTATGGATGGATGAGATTAGGTTGGGGCTGCTAACATGAGGTCTTCATGCACTATTGAAACTCCTACAATACACATCATTGGCATTTACCCATAAATCATGTCAAAACAAGAAAGATTTCCAACAACATAAGAAAACAAAATTTCATCATTCATTTGCCTAGTTCATGCATGGAAATACTTGCAGCCTATTGTGAAACACCATGAAATCTAATGAAAATTTTGAGTTATCAAAAATAACAACCACAATCTATGCTTGAAAAATGAAAAATGTTGGCCCAATTAGCAGAAACCCCTAAATTTCATAAAAATCAGAATTCTGTCTTTTGGGGGCTAAATGGGAGTTTTTCCTTCAAACCATGGTCCCTGAAGGGAGGAGTGAGGCAGGATCCACCTATTATCATCCTTTTTGGTATTCCTTTATTCTCTAAAGATACTTCTAAATCTATGCACAAATGGAAGCAAACTAGTCAAATTCACCAATGCTTGCAATGAAACAATGCCAAAATCACTTCAACAAGTAATCTATGAAATAACCTAAGCATACAAGTACAGTAAGAGGAACCTCTGCTGCTAGGGTTGGGCCCTAAACCAAGAGCTTCAGCCCTATGAGTCAACTCAGTGTTGGATCAAGGAAATGCTAATTTTCGTTAACGTATAAAAAGAAATATATAACAATGTTTTACCACAATCCTTCAACTCAAAAGCTCTTAGTTATCTTGCATAAAAAATCTGAATCCTAATGACGCTCTAGGCCTCCTTATTTATACAACTGAATTTTCCAACAACTTCCTTAAATCTAGGGAGGCTTGGCTCCCAAACTCAAGATGAACTGGTTCTTAACTATCAATGGCTTGGCTGCTAATGATCTTCATGACTCGGTTGCCTGCAACTCCGAGCTAGTGTGATTTGATTGAAGGATATTCAAATGAGTGTGGATTTAATGAGGGAGATCCATATCCTATAATCTCTCCTTCTTGTCTCATTCGAGTTCCTACACATTAATTAGCCATAATTTGCTCCCAAAAATTTGCAATCAATGCACATTAGGCCACTACACATAACATCTTACTTTTACTCATCTCATTAAGAAAAATATAATTAAAACATGTAAGGAATTATGAGAAGAGTTGATTTTAGTAAGCTTTGTGGTGGATTAAGGTCCATATATTTACCTAATGATGATTCTCATCATCACCCCTCTACTGAAATTGTTGCTCATCCTCTGAGCAACTTAATCTATGTCCATGTCTTTCATTGCTCTGGTGGCTTCCCTGACATCTCATGCTTCTGTTGTAGCCGCCTCTTCCTTATGAATAAAATCCTGCCTTCCTCTCTATCTCTTCCCACTACTTTCTTTCTTCTTATTCTTTCCTTCCTTCCAACATTCTTAAAATCAATGTTGGACTGAGCGTCAAGCCAATCCAATTGACTTTGAGTCTTTGTAGAGCCTACTTATACATGGGGGTTTTGTTTAGTGCCTTTCTCATTCTGTCAGGAGAATGGTATTCTCTAATTTTTAGGTTGTAAGGCAAGGTGTTCCATCTCCTTTGGCAAGATTTCAAGCAGTCATCTCCTAGTAATCTGAGCATGTCTTCAAAGTGTGTGACTGATTGCCCTTATGCAGCAAGGTACCTTGGTGCAAGCTTGGGATCATTTGCAATGAGGTTGTGGGTGTTGATGATAGCCATTAGGTTATATTATTTAGCTCTGATCATAAGGGGTTTTGTCTCTTCTCTTTCCATTACCTTTTTCATCTATGTAGCTCTTGCCTCCTCATGATTCATCCATGACGTTGAGGCCATTAATTGCAAGTCTCCTAGTTTTGAATTTGGATCCCACACATTTAAATATGTCAAGGCCAAGTTGTGTAGGTAAAACGTAGACATCTTTTTCTCTATTTTCCATGGTTCTGTGATCATAGAGATCAATCAATTGTGTATAGTCTTGGAAGGGCATAGTTCCTCTTTATGCTAGAGCCTTGATTTGGAATTGTAGCCATTGTTCCTTGAGATACAAGGCATAAGACTTCGCTGGCATCTTGCACTAGATTGCCTCCAAGGATAAACTTGCCATAGTTTCCAACTAGCTTTCCCTTTCTTTTAATTTTCCCCTTATCCATGCATTCTCTGCTTCTAACTGAGATGTCATAATTGCTTCTCTACCCTTATTCTTCTCAGTTCGCTACCCATCTCCTTCAATTTCTCCTCCATGTGGCCTACATCCTCCACCCCTTTTGTTTGGCAATTTTCATCCACCTGTGTGTCCTTTCCATCTCTTTTTCAAGTTAAGAGAATAGGGGAATGGAAAACTTCTATGTGATTACCCTACCTCCTTCAATGAACCTATAGTAGGAGCTGAGGTTGGGCTGTGGACTAAGTTCTCTGATTTCTTGGTATTCTTTCTTTGTTTATTGTTGATTGATACCTTCTTGGTCCCTTTCCTATGTTTCCTATAGGTTTGACAGAGTTCCCTATAGGATGGCCTCTACTTCCTATAGGTTTGTTTGTGTCTCCTGTAAGATACCTTTTCCCTTTGATGAGGCTGACCTTGTAACATGCCTCCTAACATAAGTGATGGGAGATTTGGGAGAGGCTTATTCTGATGATCTGTCTCCTTGATTTTTCTTTAGAGGGGTTGCCTTTTCTTGCTGCTTTGGTGAACCCTCAATGACATTTGGAGTTTTGGTGGGGGTTTGAGGTCTCCCTTGTCTAATCCTAGTGCTCTTTCTTGTCCTGAAGTATAGTGGGGTTTGTATTTGCCTCTTCCCTTTTGATTTGATAGGTGTACATAGGGCAGTAAGAGCAGTTGTTGCCTCTTTCTCTATGGGTTCTAGACATACTCTTGGTGATTATTCCCCTTCTTTTCCTTGAGTAGTAGACCTTTGTTCACCCTTATGTCTTGTTTCCTCTTTTACATTTTCCTTCTCATTATTTTCTTTATCTCCACCTTCCCCTTCTTCTTCTTCATCTATTTCCTCAGTCTGCCCATCTGTCTCTTCTTATGTTTCTTATTCTTTCTCTTTTTCATCCTCCTCCTCTATTTCTTATTCTTTTTCCTCCTTTGTTTCTTCTTCATTTTCCTCCTTTATTTTTTCTCCCTTCTCACTAGCATTGGATCTTTTATCATATTCAAGAGATTGAATCACTCCTCCTGCCTGCATGTCTCTGAAGGTTGTCCATGTAATAGGTAGTCTTAGGTTTTGTAGAGCATCTTCAAGTATGATTTTGATCAACCCATGATGGGCTAGTTGTTGATGTTTTCCCTCCTACACTTTGATGCTCATGCCTATCATTAACTGTAGAAGGAAATATAGTATACTCAATCGGTTTTGAGGAGGCGTGTTCTCTCCAAATATTAGTTACTGGAGGAGTCTGAAGTGGTATCCATACACCACATTATATCTCCCTTCACATGATATGTATTTAATGAGGTGGTAATCGACTTCATTCTAGGGGTATGGAATTCTTTCCCTTCTAACCCCATTTTTGTCCTCCATTGGCTCCTTTCCTTCCAAAAAGAATCTTTTCTTTGCAAGGGTGTTCTTACCCTTGTCTTATTTTCTCCATGGTAACCTTAAAGGGAGTGTAGTGATTCTAATTATAACTTCAGGGGTGATTACTACTGATAAGCCTTTCACCACAGCAGAGGCATTAATCCTAGTGAGGGGTATGAGTGAGAGAGAAAATTCTTTGGTCACATCATCATCGTATCCTCTCATCCTCTCAAAGAACCCCATCCATTGGTGCCTAGTGAAAATTTACACTACAGGAAGATGTTGGTGGATCCTTGCTATGTTTCTGGGTTCTCTCTTGTTGAAACCTCCTATCATCTTTCCCTGGTAATTGTGGAGGCTTGTGAGCATACAATTTAAGAATTCAGGTAGGTGAGGGAGGTATGAATGTTAACTTTTAGTGACATGCAATACAATTATCCTATACTACTATTTCCTTAATCAAATTGAGGATTTTTTTTCTTCTTTGAAATGGAAACTATGGAAGGTATAGCTCCTACCTCTATTTTTTACATTCTTGTGAGGATAAACCTTGATTTATCCTCCCTTAGTGCCCACTGACAGTCCTTTAGGTTGATTCCTTAGTATCCCGTAAGCTTCCTGTAGATTTCTTGTAGGTTTCCTGTAGGTTTCTTGCACTGTAGATGCTAACTGTCTCTTGTAGGTGCTTCTTCAAGAAGGCCGAGAGTAACCTCTTTGTTCGATGAATTCTTGAAATTGATTTTTCTCTCTTTGTGTTGGAACCAATGTTTTCATCCATATATGGATGATCGTGTGGGGTGGTGTGCTCGTTGTCTAAGTACGAGCACCTCCTTTTGGACCATTGGTCCCACTATCAGTCCATCATTCCACCTTACCTCGTAATCATCTCCCACTATTTTCCTCCATAACTTAACCATTTTTGGCTTTTATTCCATTTTTCTCCTTATTTGACTTTTGCCATGTGTGGAGTGGTCTAATTGTTTTCTTTTTTTCGATTGGCCAAAGGTGGCCAAGTTAACTGGCCACCTTTATTATAAAATCAACTCTCACATAATCCTACATTTTTTATCATATCGTACTAAGGAGAGAGCGTGAGTAAGATGACATACCTGTGGGTAAGATGCTTTGGTGATGATGCATGCTAGAGAGTGATGCCTCTTTGCTGTGTTTTTACTACATATTCTTTTGTGTATTTTCTTCTTTTGATGCTTGTTTCTTTTGAAGTGCAGGTGTCGGAGAGTGACGCAAGTGATCTTGTTGATGCTACTGAGATCTAGAGGAGCTTCCTCTTCCTTCGAATCCTTTTGTTGAAGATGGATGCAAACTGTGAGGTTTCCTTTGTGGGATAGGCTGCTACAAGATTTCCTACAGGATGTCCTGTAGTTGCCTCTCCCCTGAACTTTCATACTTTTCCTCAACTCTTAAGCATGAGGGATGTTGAATGAGTGGAGAAGGGTGGTAGGGAATGTTAGGTGAGAGATATTGTCTCTAGGTATTGTTCCTCTTTCCCTCTTCTCTCTCTCTCTTCTGTTTGTTTGATTTTTTTTTTATTTTTTTTTTTGTATTTTTTGAATTCATCTTTGATGGATGTAGGGGTGACATGGTGATAAAAGGAATGGCTATGATGTGGTGGAGTGAATGGGTTTTTTTTTTTCATACATGGGCTTATCATCCCTTTTCTCTCATACTACCTTTCTTTGGATTTTCAAGGCCACTGTAATTCCTACAGGAAACTCTCGTAGGTTTACAGGGAATCCTATAGAAAACATAGAGCTTGTGTAAGATGATCTGGAGGGGTTCATAAATGGAAGAATAGGTGAATAATGAAAGATATGAGATGGGTGGATGGAAACATGGATCTTGTAGGTCCTTTTTTCCCTCTCATCTTGTGTTTATCCTCCTCTTGTTGACCTGCAAAACAAAATTTCCAGATTTTTCTCTTTTTTTTTTTTGTAAAACAACTAATCTACCTCCAAGGAGGTTTTCATCCTAGTTTCCTTTCCCTGGGTGCCTCAAAAGAGGTTTTCACCCAGAGATCTTTTTATTTTCTTCACTTTTTTCAAAACACCCTTGGGCCACCTCAAGAGGTTTTCAACCCAACAGTGGGACTCAGGTGCCTCATGGAGGTTTTCACCTGAGTCTCTTTTCTTTTTTTTTCTTTTTTCTTTTTTTTTAGGGACTTGGTGGGGTGGAAGTTGATACTTTCTCCACCACCATTATTGTTTTGTTGATTCTATTGATGAATTCTTACTTTGACAAGGGCTTCTTGTAGATCTTTAATCTATACCCATTGACAAGTAAAGGGATAGCCTCTGCAACAATGGTTATTATCTATACAGCACCATTATCATGACATTTTTCTATGACATAAGGCCCTAACCATCTAGTCCTTAACTTACCTTTAAAATCCTTGTACCGGGAATCATACAAAAAAGCCCAATCACCTTCTTGAAACTGTTTGTCCATTATATTCTTGTCATCCCAAATTTTCCTTTGAACTTGAGTCATCTCTATTGTTAGGAGGGCCTGCATCCTAAACTCATCTAACCCATTCAGCTAGAGAAATATTTCTTGTTGTGCCCTGGTGAGATATAGATCTAGTTATGTTTCCATTCTTAAGGTGTTGTATTCAAATTCAATGGATAGCAGGGCTTTCTTCCCATAGACCAGCTCATAAGGAGTGAATCCAGTGGTGGTCTTCCAGGTGGTATTGTAGGCCCATGTGGCCTCAACTAATTTGTCTTCCCAATCCTTTATGTTGTTACAAATCACTTTGGTCATAATTCCTTCTAGTGCTTTGTTGGTTAACTTCACTTGCCCATTAGCCTGTGGGTGGTAAGGAGTGGATGTTCTATGCTTGATCTTGTGTTGGCATAAAAAATTCTCAATCATGTGAGATGTAAATTGACTTACTTGATCAATGACCAATTCTATAGGTACCCAAACTTATAAAACACATTTTTCCTTAAGAATTCAGCCACCTTTTCTTGTGTTGCTGCTTTGATGGCCTTGGCTTCTGCCCACTTGGTTAAATATTCATTGCACACAATGATGTATTGCTTCTATCTAAATGGAGGTTCAATGGGCCCAATGAAATCCATGCCCCACTTTTGAAATGGCTCAAAAGTCACTTGAGGTTTCAAAAGCATTTCATCCCTTGGGGTAGGTTTCCCAATCCTTTGGCACCGATCACATTGACTAGTATACCTCCTCACATCTTGGTGAAGAGTGGGCTAATAATAACCAGCTTGTAGTACCTTGAATGTTGTTCTTTTGGCTACAAAGTGGCCTCCACAAGGCCCATCATGCCAGGTATAAGGATGTCAAAGACTTCCTCCTCCCTGACACATCTTCTCAGAAATTGATTTGGTACTATCTTGAAGAGAATTCCCCCAATCCAAGTGAATGGGGTGCTCTTCCTTACGATCTTCCTATTTTCCTTCGAGGACAAATTTGGTGGAAATTGTGCAGACACCAAGTAATTTTCTATGTCAGCAAACGATGGAGAGAGAACTAAAATGGTGAATAAGTGTTCATCTGGTAACTAATCATCAACCATTGCGGGAAAATTCAAACTGGATTAGAAAATCTGCAACAATATTCTCCTTGCCAGACTTATCAATAATAGTTAAATCAAATTTCTGTAATAAAAGTAACCTTCTAATAATTCGGGCATTTATATTAGATTTATTCATCAAGTATTTAGTTGTAGCATGGTTAGTATGTACAAATGTTTGGTAACCAATAATTTAATGCCTAAATTTATTCAATCAATGCATAACTTCTAGGATCTCTTTTTCAGTCACTATGTAGTTCAGCTCAGCTTTTGACAGATTCTTACTGATGAAGTAAATGGCATAAGGTAGCTTGTCATCTATCTAGCCTAGAGCAGCTCCTATGGCTTTGTGAGAGGCATCAGAATGTATATGGAAAGGAAGAGCCTAATTTGGGCCTCGGAGAATAGGTGAAATAGTCAACTTGTCCTTTAGGGTGTCCAAGTCTTCTTGATAGCTTTCTTATCATAAAAATTTGGAGTCTTTGCCCAATAAACCAAATAATGAAGAAGCTAACTTGCTGAATTCTTTTATAAATCTCCTATAGTATCTAGATAAACCTATAAAACTTCTAACATTGCTCTATTTTTGTGGAGTCGAGACACTTTTGATGATGACAATCTTACTTGGTTCTACCTGCAATCCTTCCTGGGATATTGAGTGACCGAGAACAGTCCCTGCAGTCATCAAGAACTCACAATTTTCAGGACTAAGGGATAAGTTCATTTCAATGCATTTGTTCAGTACCTTACCCAGGTTAGAGAGAGCCTCTTGGAAATCGCACCCATAGGGTGTAAAGTCATCCATATAAAATTATACTGCATCATGCACTATCTTGGCAAAGATACTCAGGACTATCGTCTAGAAAGTGGCAGAGGCATTGCATAGACCAAAAGGAAGGACCATATAAGCGAAAGTAGCCCAAGATAGGTGAAGGTGGTTTTATCCTGGTCCTCTAGGATAATCTGGATTTGATTGTACCCGCTGAACCCATCTAAAAAAGAGAAAAACTTTTCCCCTATCAGGCCATCTAATACTTGGCCAATGAAAGGTAGAGGGAAATGGTCCTTCTTCGTTGCTTTGTTTAACTCTTTGTAGTTAACAAAAATCCTCTGCTTCCCATTTTTCTTTGGGAAAAGCACCAAAGGAGACACCCACTCATTGTCTGAGATAGGGTAAATGAATCTTGCATCCAGTAAATTTTGCAATTCTTCTTTGACTATATCCTTGAGACCTGGATCCATTCTCCTTTGGGGTTGTCAGGTTGATTTTCAACCTTCTTTGATATAAATGTTGTGAGTACACACCGAGGGGTGCACTCCCTTCATCTCTTTGTAATTCCAAGAAAATAAATCCAAATGCTCCCTTAGCATGTTATAACTCTTCTTCTTGGTGTATAGAAATAGAGGGGTTGATTTTCATAGTTCTTTCAGGGTTGAATTCTATTGTCTTGACATGACTAGGGTTTGAATAAGCTAAGCATAGATCAATCTGATGGTTTCTCTTGGTTTCCTTCACTATTTCCTCTAGAGACAAGGTGTTGGGAGTTGGATTTTGGAGGACATGTTCAATCAAATCATCTTCATCAGGTTGTCCTCCTCCCATGGCAGTTTCTAGGGTATAGAGTTGGGTGGAGTAGACTTCATATTCTTCCTCCTCTTCTAGCCATAAGGGTAAATCATGTTCTAAAGTTGAATAAGCAGGAGGGTACAAGACCAACTACTTGGATAGATACCCATTTTTTATAGTCATGTTTCCAGCCCTGCAGCTGATGTAGGCATCGGCAGTGGCTAACCAAGGCCTCCCACGTATGATAGGATAACCATTAAACTTTGCCTTAGGTTGGAGAACTAGGAAGTCTTCAAGGTACTCCCAGGAATTAATGGAGACCATCACATCCTCAACAATCCCCTCAGGGGATACTATGGATCGGTCTGCAATCTGCAAGACTATCGTGGTCTTTCTTAGTGAACCCTGGTGATTCAGCTTGAGCATGGTGTCCTTATTCATTACATCAATGGTAGCCCCAAGATCAATCAAGGTATGTGGGACAATGTTGCCATTGATGTGCACATCTACTACAGGGCTTCTAGGGTCTAAATACTTTCGGCAAATTACCTTCCCCAACATTAAGTCGGACAGTTGTCCAATGACATTAATGGTAGGGGTGTCTCTTTTTTTCCTCCCTGGTTGTTTGAAACACTCATCTTTAATCAATTTTTCGTAAATAGGTACATCCTTAATGGCTTGGAGAAGTGGAACTTTGACACATAATTTTTCAATTCACCCAGAAGTTCATTCTCTTCTAGGGTAGGCTAGACTGGATGAGTTAATATTTTAGGAAAGGGTGGTTGATTCACTCTAGGCATACTTTCCTCTCTTTCCTCCTCACTCTCCCTAGGTGGAGATGGAGGTTGGTTGTCTGGGAGTACTCTCCCAGACCTCAATTTGATTTCCTAGATTTCCATAGCATAAGCAGGGTAGGATGTCTCTACATTGTAGATCTATTGTGCATGTCTGTTGTTCAGGTTCATATTTGGTTGGGCAGGAATATGAGGTTGTTTAGGTGGAGCAAGTTGTGAAAACTATTGTTGTGTAGGAGGTGAAGGCAATAAAGCTAGAGCATTATTGTATGGGGGCCTCAACCCCTAGGGTGGTGCATTCCACTGAGGTTGTGGAGGAGTATATGGCTGAAATGGCTAGTTGGTCGGTTGGGAATGGTACTGAGGTGCAAAACACCAGGGAGAAGGTGTAGACCAGGAAGGGTGAGCAGGGGAGCCCAAGAGGGAATATATGTGTTTTGGTTAGGGTTTTAATATGCATAGGATGACCCTTGCATGCCCTACTGGTACGGCTGAGGCCCATGAGACCTTCTTTGATTTATGTAGCAGAGTTGTTCAATCACCCCTTCAATTCCCTAATACACAATTTTTAGTCCATGTAGAGAAGGGAACTTGTCTGTGGAGTGGTTTTCTTCACAAGCCAAGCATATTTCTATTAGTTTTAATGGACATTCATTCCTAGGGTGCCTCCTTATGCATCTAAGGCAGAAGATGGCTAATGCTCTCTCTGCTTCCTCATGCTTACACTTGATGTGAATAGTGTGCATTTGTAGGGCAAGGGTTTGCAACATTTCATTCTTAAAATCTTCCAACATGTTTCCAATTTCACCTTTTATGGATGGGTTGGAAGAGGATGAGTTGGTCACTGGTTGACTACCCCTACCCTTTTTCCTAGCTATCCTAGAATGTTTCTTAAAGACTGTCTTGAGATCTTCATAGGGTAGATGGTAGATGTCCCCTCCTGATAGCAAGTTTAGGGTTTCAATAAGATATTCCCTGACCCCCTGAGTAGGACTAGCTTAAGTGACTTAGGATCAAGTGTGCACCTAGCCCTTTTGTAGCTAAGTTGAAATCTTTCCTCATAATCATATAAGGACTCATCATGCCCCAAGGTCATTCTAAAAATTTCCTCTTTAGTGTCTTTGGACCTGTAGTAGTCCCTATACTTCTTTTTGAAAGCTTGTTGCATCTGAGCCCAGGGAGTGATGTTATCCCCAGGTAAACCCATGAACCGACGGAAAGTTGGATCCATGAGAGTGGATGAGAATAATTTCAACTTTTGATCATCAATTGTAATCATAAGTTTTTCATATGACCACGAACTCAAACAAGAAAGTATTTGGATCTTCTAAGGTCAGACCATGGAAGTGAGGAACAGCATAGGGGCTTATGTTTTTCATCTTCGCATCCCCATTGGTTTCTCATATGGAAAAAGAACCCTCAATTCTTTCTCTATCTTCTTTGTCATTTCTATTTTCAGCCATTAGGTTAGTTGGAATGAGTTCTTCTTCTTCCCATGTAGGCTCTTCAAAAATATATGCTTGTTCACCTAAGGGGTCCTCCAATTCACAGCCACCGAAGAAGAGGGAAGGTTGGCTGTTTGAAGTGGTGGGGGTATTTGGTAGAAATTTTCCTAAGTTATCCCTATTCCTACGAGGCATGAAAGAAGTGTTTTTGTCTTGTTTATTTTTCAAGCTTTAAGACTAATTGCATAATTGAAAAGATAAACTGAATGGAAACTAACTGTTGAATGAAATATCTTGCAGAATGGAAAGGAAAGAAAACAACCATACAACTATCTTGCAAAAATGAAACTAATAGCAGAATGATAGAGATATGAAATGGAAAAAGAAAGCAGAAATCACATCTACTCAGACACCTCCCTAGCAATAGTGCCAAAAAGTGATGAGCACCAGTATTGCAGCAAGAATGTTGCAACTCCTGGGGCTACCAACTTTACTTTATCAACCCGAGGTTTGTACAAAATTGGACGTGACAGTGATGTATACACAAGTAGATGCAATGGGTCCACTCTTGTTCACTATTGAGCTGGCAATAGACCACTAGGGTTTCTCAAACTAGCCTTCTATTGATTTAGAAGAAGTTTGATTACCAATGGAGAAAGGGGAATTTTACCGTAATTGAGAGAATTGAAATATTATCCACTGCAGTAATGAAAAACTAAAATAAATGCTTAAAACACACCACTCATATAGCTATTTGTTAAGAGATCTTGCTTTAGAATAATTCTAAGCTAACACATGTGGAACCCTAACTATCCTAAGCTTGCAATCTGATCTAATCAAACACTTTACTATTGTGCATATGAATGAACACAACGACCTTTTTCTTTTTGTCCTTTTTGTGAAAACATGAATGCTAATTCTTCTTGATTTTATGGCAGGTGGGTTAGGTGTGGAAAGAGATGGTTGTGAAGGGTCAGATGGCTTGAGAGGCAAGCAAGGGTCTTTTCCTATCTTTCGTGATGCATTTTTCACAAATTGGCCTCAAAACAGGCCACACAGGTCATCCTGCAAGATGTCTATAGGATGTCTATAGGATGTCCTAATGCACCTACAAGATCCCCTGTAAACCTACAAGATCAATCCGAAAGCATAAGGAGTGATTTTGACAGTGGTATAGGGCTTAGGGAAGGTGAGAGATAGAAGAAATAAAGGAAGGAAGTGGCTATGACTTCCTCAGAACTCAAACCAAAGTTTGTAGGATGGTTGTATTTTCTCAACAAGCATGGCAATTTGACTTGGTTTATGGTCTTAGTGGATTTTGGCAATTATGAATGGATGAGGTTAGGTTGGGGTTGCTACCATGAGGTCTTACTATACTATTGAAACTCCTGCAATACACATCATTGGAATTTACCCATAAATCATATCAAAACAAGAAATATTTCCAACAACATAAGAAAACATAATTTCATCATTCATTTGCCTAGTTCATGCATGGAAATACTTGCAGCCTATTGTGAAACACCATGAAACATAATACAAAGCTGGAGATATCAGAAATAACAACTGCAATATATCCTTGAAAACTGAAAGATGCTGGCCTAATTAGCAGAAAATCCTAAATTTCATAAGAAATTAGATTTTTGTCTTTTTGGGATTGAATGGGAGTTTTTCCTTCAAACCATGGTCCCTGAAGGGAGGAGTGAGGCAAGATCCACCTATTATATTTTTCCTTCAAACCATGGTCCCTTAAGGGAGGAGTGAGGCAAGATCCACCTGTTATCATCCTTTTTGGTATTCCTTTATCTCTCTAAAGCTACTTCTAAATCTATGCACAAATGGAAGCAAACTAATCAAATTCACCAATACTTGCAATGACAAAATCACTTCAAAAAGTAATATATGAAATAACCTAAGGATACAAGTACAGTAAGAGGAACCTTTGTTGCTAGGGTTGGGCCCTAACCCAAGATCTTTAGCCCTTTGATTCAACTCAGTGTTGGATCAAGGAAATGCTCATTTTCATTAACATATCAAAACAAATACATAACAATGTTTTGCCACAATCCTTCAACTCGAAAGTGCTTAGTTATCTTGCATAAAAAATCTGAATCCTAATCAGGCTCTAGGCCTCCTTATTTATACAACTAAAGTTTCCAACAACTTCCTTAAATATAGGGAGGCTTGGCTTCCAAACTCAAGATGAATTTGTTCTTAACTATCACTGGCTCGGCTGCCAGTGATCTTCATGACTCGGTTCCCTCCAACTCTGAGCTAGTGTGATTTGATTTAAGGATATTTGAACAAGTGAGGATTTAATGAAGGAGATCCAACTCCTATAATCTCTCCCTCTTGTCTCATTCGAGTTCCTGCACCTTAATTAGCCGTAATTGCCATAATTTGCTCCCAAAAACTTGCAATCAATGCACATTAGACCACTAGACATAACATCTTACTTTTACTCATCATTAAGAAAAATATAATTAAAACGTGTAAGGAATTATGAGAAGAGTTGATTTTAGTAAGCTTGGAGGTGTATTAAGGTCCATATATTTACCCAATGATGAACCTCATCAATATGTTCTTTGGAATTAATGCAAAATCTCTTATCATACAAGGACCATGTAGATCATTAACAACTTTGATTTCCTTGACAAAGACACCACTTTTTCTATCATTAATTTTATTGGATTAAAAAATAATCACCTCTAATATATTCATTTTTGCATACAATCCTTCTTTGATTTTCTTTAGTCTTTTAGCTCCAGGGAGATTCTATTGTGATATATGTAACTTTCTAAGAAAACTAACCTTTTGAATAAAAGTAGACAATTAATTATCTACACAATGTCGATTATGCTTGAGGTATTTCTTGAGCTAGTCAATAAAGGAAGAAATTATTTGTGGTAGATTTCTTAAATAGTAAGCTATTTCCCATACATCTTCAAAAATATTTAGTCTTTCACTAATATTATTATAAATATAATATTTGACTCCATTAAGGAAGTGGGCCACTTTTCTAATTCTATGAGTTGTCCCAAGGGTGGATATTGTTTCTACTAGTGCTTGTCTCACAAGAGTGATAAATAAAGGGACCATATTAACAGCTTCATCCAAATCTTTTATTCTTTGTTTTAATTTCATATTTTATGCTTGTTTCTAGGTGACCAAATGTGTTAATGTTTCTCCCATGGTCTAATGTAATTTTGAGAGCTTAGTGGCTCCGAATTCTGAAACATCAACATCCATCTGAGTCTGGTCAATAACTTTTTTATTCTGAATCTTCACCCTTTCAATTCTTAATTTCTTGTTACTTTTGTCGTGATTTGCATTTTTCAAAGTGACAAGGTAATCTTCAAATGTGGTTGTGTCTTCGACATTTTCTTGTATTATTTTCTAATTTTCATCCATGGGAGTTTTAACCTAATCAAGTAGTACATTACTATCAACTTCGACATTCTTGATTTCCTCCATGCTTTGTGTTTCCTTTGAATCTTTAACTTTAGCTAATTGAATAGTATTTGACCTTTCTAAGGTCAATATGGGAGGGGGTTCTTCCTCGTTTCCTCCACCTTAGAGCTTATCATTACTCCTCCTTCCACTTAAAGTAGCATTCTTTTTTCTTTGGGTGGAAGATGAAGTCCGGTGAGCCTGGGGTGTAGAGGTTGGAGGAGGTTCTATGGGCTTCTTTCCTCTTTTCTTATTTCTTCCTCTCGTGTTTTTATTGATCTCGACAATGGACCCTTCAACATGGCTAGGAAATTTTTGTCTCTTAAAGTAAAAATGTGACTTTCCTTGCTTTTTTCTATAATTCTTGTGAGCAAGTTTTCATATCTAACCATACTTAAATGCTTAGAAAATATTCCTTCTTGGTCAAAACCCTGAATAGCCTCTACTTCATTTAAGTTAAAAGGATTCAAGAAATAAGAAATTCCACAAAATGGGTTGCATTTTTTATTATTATCTCTCCAACAAAAAAAGGCAAGGAAATAAACTTATTTTTATTCTTTCACATAAATAAAATTAGCCATGGGTGCTACTACATGCAAAGTTCAGCAACAAAACATTTATCCATCACAAATTTAGGTAACAACAATGGCTTGCATTGGAATCCATGGATTCAAATTATCATGTTATCTTATCCTTCTTCATGGATCCCCTTTCGCCATAGGAAATCTTGTGCTTTTCCCAATATCCTTGTAAGTTCACGTCCATTTATCAAATAATTAACTTCTCTCACAAACAAATATTGAATTTGGTAGAGATGAAAAGAGGATTTATGTCTCCATAATACTGGACACCAAAATTGAGTTGGTTATTCATCAGGATTGAAGTTACTTTTATAGGGTAAGTTGTTGAAAAAATGACAAGATGCAAGAGCTATTATCAAATATGTCGCCATGAAAAATGTATGGGTCTTTGAAAAAGTCACCAACTAGAATGCTACCTCATTTTAGATGATGTCCACCTAATCAAACAAAGAATCTCTTTTTAAAGAATAATAAAGAACATAAAGTATGGACCTTGGAACATTGGTTGTGTTTTCTCATCCCATCACTTAAGAAAAAATCTAAGAAAAATCTTTGTAAGGTTCTGTAAATATGGAAATATCTAAGAAATAAATGTCAAAGGGAACCTGTGAACCTAGTGAGATGAATTCTTGAACAATGCTCATTTCACTAGCTTGAGATTCCAAGAAACTGTCGGCTACAAGCATCTTCAATTACTTATTCAACTCTAGCAATTTGAATATGTGTTTGAATGCTTTAAGGGTTAGAGGAATTAGATTCTTATTCACTCCTACTTTGATTTTCCTTTCCTTTGGATTAAAATGTCGTGCACAAAAATATACTATTTCCTTGAATTTGAAAACTTCAAGAACACATGCAACATTTGCTAACCCACTGGTCCAAATTTTTTTATTATTTTTCAGTTCAGTAAATTTACACACCATTGACATGCAGTTGACCAATGTAATTTTTTGTCTTGACAGGCAAGTGAGTTAAATTGTCACCATAAATTTCTTCTTTCTTTCCTTCGGTAGCCATCTTCCTTTTGTACTTAGCAATATGCGATTAATTATCGAAGTCCTTACTGGCTCTTAGTTGTGAATTCCTTGTTCTCGGATATAATTACCAATTGTTACCCTTTCATGTGTCAATTTCATTGGTCAAGATAGGACAATAAATAGAAATTTAATACATTAAGGTTTTCGTTTGTGGGATTTAATGTAAATAGATCTTGAAGTTTTAAAGACATCATGTCAATTTAACTTTGAGATTGATCAGCTTTTAATATTCTTGGTATAATTACCATTGGCAACAGCGAAATTAGTAAGTTGATATTATTGTTCTACTATGGAATATTTATGATATTAAGAGTCGGAGAGAAAATATTTTGTTCTTAGAAATATTATCTCCTGGACCCTTAAAATCTCTCCTCCCCAGTTCCTTTCATCTGAAAAATCTCACCTGATCCAAGCCTTTAGATCCAATGGCTACACCTCCACCCAAATTAATAAATCCTTCCAAGCCACTTCTAAACCTAATTCAAACCTTTCTTACCCCTCCCACACTATGGTCAGGTCTCTCTCTAATACATAAAGGAACATTGGATCTTCTTGCTAATATTTTGGCCAAAAGAAACATAAAAACTATATTTAGACCCCATAAAACCCTTAAACAAGTATTATGATCATCCAAATATAAATATGACCCCACGTTAGGATTAGGAGTTTATCAAATTCATTTTTCATGTGAAAAATCTTACATTGGCCAAACAGATCAACCCTTGAAATCTCGTCTTAAAACCTACACATTGTGGATGTCAACCATTATTGGGTATCAAAGTTTCTCATTGTTGAGAACTCTTTCAGTACCATTCACCTTATTTTCTTTGACAAATCTACAATTCTTGCATATGTTCCTTTTTCTAATTCACATATCATCAAGGAATCTCTCGAGATTGAGAAGCACCCCAATGACTTTAATAAGGAAAATGGCTTTAGGATAAGCCAATTTTGGAAGCCTCTAATTCATCAACTTGCTCAGTGATTTATTTCTCGCCCCGCCACCCCCCATTTCTACCTTTTCTCTTTCTTCCCACCCCTTGGTCCCCTCCCTTCCTTTGACTATGTTTATCTATTGCCAAATCCCTTTCTGATTCTAATTCGATTTCCCTAATATTTATCTTATTAATCCTCATTCCTTATTTGGAATATGTTTTAGCTACACACACACACATGCATATATTTTGAATTTAATATTATAATATATATGGGAAAGTCCCCTCCTTCCTTTGTCCCTCTCTTTTGGTTTTTAATCCTTTAACGATAATAATTATCATAGCTAGTTATTTTTATTCATTCGTCCCCCCCCCCACCCCCTCCCTTTTGGATTTTGATATTTATATGTATACATAATATATTTATTTTTGTCCATTTTTTATTCTCTCATTTAACCTATTAAATTCATGCCCCCTCCCCTCTCTAAATTGATCATTAATATGTTCCTTTAATTAATTCTTATTATAACTATTTGGACCCATTGACCTGGCCCTCTAATTAATTTATTATTTAATAATTTAATAATTTCCTCCAATGGTCCACGGGTCTTGGATAGAAAGTGATCGGGTGCTCTATTAAGGCACTCCTTAATGTGAAGTCACTAGCTCAATTCTCTACATGATCGGTGGTGAGCTCCAGTATTGCAGCAATAATGCTGCAACTCCTAGGGCTTCCTTCTTTACTTTTATCAACCCGGTAGTTCATAACAAACTTGGAAGCGACGGTGTTGTATGCACAAGTACTAGCTCTTACTGCAGGCTGTCACTTGATCAACTAGCGCAAGTTCGCTAGGAGCTTAAGCCAACTTCTATGAGTTCTCAGAAGAAGCTTTAACTGTGATGAAAGAAAACTAACTCTACAGGGGCTATTCTATTTGCAGAAAGAGAAGGAAAACTAAAATGTAACGCAAACCCTAGAAAACCCTAATTTACCTATTAACCCTACTTTTGCAAGAAAAGAGATGAAAACTGATGAAATGAGTGCCATTGACTACTGAAAAGTTAAATCGCATTCAAGCTACTTATGAAAAGAAATGAGAAGAAAACATCTTTTTGTGCTTTTGAGTGTTTTTTTGTGGAATAATTATGCTTGTGATTTATCTGGTTGCGGTTGTGCAGAGGTTTGGTGGCAAAGGAAGATGGAGTTGGCTTTTGAAAATGGTGAGGAAGGTGTGGAGATGTCCTAAGAAGCCCCTAGTACCCTTTTAAAGACTTCCATAGTGATCGGACTTCGAAAAATCACTCACAGGAAATTCTACAGGAGGCTGCAAGGGATCCACATGAGGATCTACAGGATGATCTACAGGAGGAGGCCGAGAGTTATTTTTGGAGTTTTGAAGGTGGAGAAAATGATGGGAAAGGGGAACTGAAGGCCAGATGAAGGTGTTGAGGTGTCTAGAACTTGTCAAGGAAGATCAGGGATGAACGTGATGGTTGGATTTGTTCGAATGGCAAGAAAGCAGCTTTATCGAAAAAACGTAGAAATTAGGGCAGATTGGCGAAATGTTGAAAATGAGCTGGGAAATCTATGATAAGTGTGTTGGTGTTGGTTGTTCTATGGATGTATGGTGAGTTGAGGTGTCCTGTAAGAGATCTTCACATCTACTTATCAAAACTGACCAAAGAAAGAACTAACTATACCATGAAAACAGAACTTTGTCTAGCATGACCTAATTTCTGACCTACAAACAGAAAATGTTGAACAGTAACCTATGAACAGAAAAGCATGCAAAGAGATCTATGGTAAAATAATAGGAAATGATCTGAGCAATTGAATCTAAACCAATATCAATCTTTCCAAATCAAGTTATCACACTAGCAATTACATAGAAGAGTAAAAACTATGTTTTTGGTGGTAGCAGAAGTACCTTGACCTCAAATCATAGTCCCAAGAAGGGAGAAAGGGGATAAGGGCTTGTTGTTGGCCTTTTTGAATCTTATTCTGTCACTGTAGTAACCTACTTGAGCAACTAAAACAAAAACAACTATACTAACCATCAAAAGCAACCTAATCTAACAAAGTAAAATGAATCTATGCAACAGATATTAACTCATGAGCTGAAGCAAAAACATATAAGTACACAGTAGGAGGTGTTGGGAAACTTGGGCTGGGCCCTAACCCAAGAGCTTCAGCCCTCTGAAAGAGATCAGTGCTAGCTCAAAAACCATTTCATCTTCATTATCAAAAATAACAGTTACATGACATAAATTGTTCTCAAAACGGAACTCGAAAATGAGCTGAACACAACGTTGCACAAAAGTACGAAAATCTACTAATGACTGGCTAACCTAATGAGGCTCTAATCCTCCCTATTTATAGAAATGGGGTCCTCTAATAGTCCTCCTAAAATCAAGGAACTCGGCTTCCTAGAACTGGAGATAAACAACAGTCCTTCTTTACTTGCTCGGCTGCCCTTGGGAATCATCAATGTGGACCTTTGTGCTCGGAGTTGCTGGTGGAGGATTCAAAGAAAGGGATCATAAATGAAGGAGACACCCCCTACAAATCCTCTTCCCCATTTTCCTCGAGTTTTGGTTGCCATTTTCTCATAAATACCTTGACTTTGTCCAAAATTGACCAAAAAATCTTCATAAGGCACATATTAGAATACATGGCAAAATGACTAACCCAATTCACTCTATTAGCATAAATATATTCAAAAACATGCAATAAACTAATGAGAATGGTGGATTAAGTCAAAATAAGAGACAGAATGAGCCCATATAATTACCCATTTCTGGGGCTCATCATCACCCCCCTACTGAATGGGTTGCTCATCCTCTGAGAAACTAATCTAACTCTTCATCCTTGATGGCTCTGATAGATTCCTTGACATCCCATGCCTTTGATGTGATATCTTCCTCTCTATCATGGAAACCTGCCTTCCTATACACTTCTTCCCAATGTTTATGTTCTTCTTCTTCTCTTGCTCCTTCTAACAATCCTAGCAGTAGTGGAGGACTGAATTTAAGGCCAATCCAGTTTGCCTTCAAGCTTTGAATTGAATGCTTATACAGTGGCACTCTCCTCATGGCTTGCATCATCCTGTTTGGGGAGTGATACTCCCTGATCCTTATGTTGTGTGGCAATTTATTCCACCTTCTCATGCAGGCATGAATGTAGTCATCACCAAACAATCTCTCCATATCCTCAAAATGAGCAATAGCTTGGGCTTGCTTGTCAACACAGTCAAGGACAACTTAAGGATTAGCTGCAAGGTGTTGGTGGGCATAGATGAGAGGCAAGGGTTCTGTTGGTTATGCTCTAATCATCAAGGGTTCACTTAGTTCTTTTGCCATCATTTTCTGGATTTTTACTGCCCTTTTCTCTTCATGGCTCATCCAAGATGCCATAGCCATCAGTTGCAAGTCTCCCAATGCATAATTTGGATCCCATAAGTTCATGTCAGTAAGTGCCATGTTATGCAGGTAAAATTCTGCTAGCTTCGCTTTATCCTCAGCTGAACTGTGATCACATAAATGCATAAATTGGCCATAATCCTGAAAAGGTATTATGCCCCTCTCCCAATGCCTTAATATGAAATTGGAGCCACTAATCTTTGAGGTACATTGCATATGATTTGGTTGGCTACCTACACTGCAATGCCTCCATTGCCCAGCTGGCCATGTAGGCTAACTGGCTTCCTTTTCTTGTAACTGCCTTTTCAAAATCAACACCTCATTTTCCGCTTGGGATTCTTTTTCCTGTTGCTATTTTATCAATGTCTCATTGTCTGTCAGGGGTTCCTCTTCTTGTTTATGTATTTTTGTTGCCTCACTGTCTACCTAGGGTTCCTCTTTCTGTTGCTATCCTTTTAAGATTGACAGCTCATTTCCTCCTTGAGGTTCCCTTTCTTGTAGTTGCTTTTTCAAAATTTCATTTTATTCCTCCAATTGAGCTCTTATAATGATTTCTGTATGCCTGACCATGCTCAATTCTTTGCCCATCTCTCTCAATTTTTTTTTCAAGTGCCTAATGTCTTCTACCCCTTTTTATTTTGCAATCTGCATCCATGTATGGGTCCTGACTCTTCCATTTTCCATCTTGAAGAAAAGAGGCACTGCAAACTTTTGTGGGATGATCTTCCCACCTTCTAGAAGATTGTAGTAGGAGCCTAAGTTAGGCTGAGGTCCAGGCTTTGGTATTTATTTTTCCTTATCTTCCTCCTGCGTCTATTCTTCTACCTTCTTTTCAAGTTTTTCAATTTCTTTGAGCTTTTCCAATGTCTCGTGTAGAGAGGTTTGCACCTCCTGTAGGATTACTTTAGAGTCCATTAATTTGATCCTTTCTTTCTAGGTAGAGGTCTTAGGGCTCCCTCTTTTGTAAGTGATGGAGATTTTGGAGGGAGATTCCTCCTTTGTTACAGTAGGTACATCCTCAATGATGATTGGCTCCTTTGAAAGTGGTTGAGGCTTCCCCATCTTGATTCTGGTGCTCTTTCAAGCTTTGAAGTACATAGATGGTTGTCTTTTTCTTTTCCCTTTTTGCTTGGCTGGAGTACTAAGTGCAGCAAGAATAGCTACTACTTCTCTTGCTAGTGTCTCAGGAGACACTTCTTCTTGCTAGTTTTCTTCTCCTTCGTCTATTGTTTTGTCGGTTTCTGTTGGTTTTGTGTCTGTTGTCTCTGAATTTGTTTTTTTTGTCTTCGATGTTGTTTTATCTTCTAATTGTTGAGTTTCTACCTTTCCTGTGGCAACCTTTTTTTGAGCTGTCTTGGGCTTCTTCTTTTCAGTTCTTTTCCTCTTCCTCTTTTCCCTTTTTCTGCTTTTGATGTTGTTTTCTTCTCTGCTTTAGGTTCAACTGTGGTGGTGTCATGTTTCTCCTCTCCTCTCTGTTTTTCTTCTTTTTCTTCTTCCAATTGAATATTTTGTGCTTCTTCATGGATTTCCTTCTTAGGTTCCTCTTTTTGTTCCTCCTCTTCACTTCCAGATGGACTAAGGTCATAAGTGAGAGTTTTTATGTCATATTATTTAGTCATGTTCCTGAAAATCTCCCAAACTATAAGGATTATGTAAATGTGGAGGGCATCCTCCACCAACAATTTAATGAGCCCATGATGAGCTAGTTGGTCTGGAAACCCTGCATTCAATTTGGTGCAAGACTCTATCAAGGATTGGAGGAGAAGATATGGAAGACTGAGTTTTCAAGATGCAGGTAGGTCCATGCCATATCTTAGTTCATGTAACAGTCTGAAATGATAACCATAGACTATATTGTATCTTCCTTCACAGGAGATATATTTCATGATATTATAGCTAACATCATCCCATGGATAAGGTATGTTTGTCCTCCTAATCCCATTCTTATCCTCCACACGATGTTCATCAAGCTGGAAGAAGGTCTTCTTAGCAACTTGACCTAGTGGTTTTTCTTCTTTGCTCCAGGTGAGCCCAAGTGGAAGACTTGTAATTCTGTTGATTAACTCTGGTGTAAGTTCTATGGTTAGAACCCTGAAACTGACTGTAGCATGGGTTTTTGAGTGGGGTTTTAAAGACAATAAAAATTCCTCTGTAACTTCCTCATCATACCCATGAAATTTCTCAAAGAAAGGCATCCAATTTGCCCTAGTAAAGAGGGCTACCACTTCTGAGTGTTCATGCAATTTGGTGGAATTTAGAGGCTCCTTTCTCATAAAACCCCCTGTCATGATGTTCAGTGACTGCTGGAAATTCTCAGGTGAGGAGAAAGGCAGCAAATTTTCAAACCCGAAAATAGAGGAACAGTGGAGGTTTTTTCTTTCTGGAACCAAAGAGGGAATTTTTCATGTTCTTCTTTTTTAACAAAAGAAATTTGCAATTTTCCTTCCCTTCAAACCCTGTTCTCAAACTTAATTTACTTCTCAATTTGTTTGAGGGAAACAATATCTTCTTTTTTTTTAAAACAGAGAGTATACCAGACAGTGTCTTTTCCTTTTCCCAAAGTAAGCAGACTACCCAATGCAAATTCACTATTTTACAGGCTTAATTTCCTATGGTTGCATCATTTCTTTACACAGGAGAATATCACGGAGGAGAAAGAGACAGAATTTCAGTGCAGAGAGTAAAATTGAGAGACTGTATATATTTCAAAAAACACAAGTAAACTTCTATTTGCACTTTTCCTTTCTTTTCAACTCAGTACTTCGCTTCAAATCCCACCACCTTTTGTAGGTATATAAAATGCAGAGTGGGTTTTCTGAGCCTACCATTTTCAAGCTCGAATTTGGCATAAAATCCTGAATTTTCCCTCTGCAGAGCTGCTCACTGGCCTTCCTGTAGAAAGGCCCCTGTAGACTATCTTTCTGCTCTTGTAGAGTGCGATAATGCTCCTAAATAGCCCGATAAGTGGAGGGGTTTCAAAACTGATAGAAAGCAATTGTTTCAAGGTTCTAAAGGTGATAGGTAAGTTGTTGCAGTCGAGAGCACGATGATGCAAATGAAAACAAAGGTGGTGGAGGCTTCGACTGCAGCATACTTAAGCTTATGGGAGTGTTCTATGGTGACGAGGTGAGGTGGCAGGAAGGGTACGTTATCCCCATCCGGACTGTTGGTCCCTACTCCGGTGCCATTATGATACTTCATGCCACCTGCCCAAAATCACTTCCATCATTCCTTTCATTTGCCACCACCACTACCTGTTTTGAGTATTTCTTCCCGAGTTGACTGAACACATGTGCCGATTGCACCCACTGAACGTTGTTTGAATTGGACGAGGTGCTATTTGAACTGGACGAGGGGTTTTGTTTGAACTGGATGATGGTGGCCATTTAGCTGGCCACTGATTTCGTTTAATCGTGACCATATCAATGGTTCATGCAGTTTCTAAATTATACTCATGCAACAGAGGAACAGGTTTCATCACTTGCCTGTTAGTCGCTATCGTGTTGTTGCATGCTCAGACTTTGGCCCTCTATTCATGGATTGTTGTTGTTGTTGGTGCTCGTGGCTTCTGAACTGGTGGCTTGGCTACCTCATGCTAGTGATCTTTGATCATGAATGGCTCCTTCATGTTGTATACACCTGTGGCTTTACTGACCCTGCCTCTGGAGCTTGTTTTTTTTAAGGGATCAGTTGTTATAGGAATCCTGCAGGATTTCCTTTAACTGCTTCTCCCTCTACAATTTCTAGCTAATGCTTGAGTAGGGACTGGAGAGATAGCTGAGGGAGGTTCTGAAGGAAAAGGAAAAGTAGCTGGTATGCACTAGGTAAGAAACAAGTTAAGGATTTTGATGTTTTATTCTTCATCATCTTTTTATTTATTTATTTTTTTAAACAAACAAAAGAAACAGAATTTCTGTGTTTTCTATGCAGGGAAGAAAGAAGCGAGTGGAAATGCAGTGGTGCAGGTATGGAATGGAGAGTTGGGGGGATGAATGGTAGTAGGGAGGTTCACATGCCTTCTGAACAAATCTTTGGCCCTCTGATTCTTTTCTGAACTTGATTTCGAGCTCTTTGTGGTTTTTACAAGAGCCTCCTCTAGAATGCACAAAGCTTCCTGTAGGATGCATAATTTCCAGAACAAGTGAGACTAGGGCCTAGAAAAAGACAATGGCGATGGAGAAATGATCTATTAGGGGTGTATTCAACTTGGTCATGTCCTTTTTTCTTCTGTGACCCTCCTGCAATCTAAAATTCATTCAAAAGAAGTTAGTTTTTCTATTTTTTTTTTCTTTTTTCTCTGTTTTTTTTTTTTTATGAGACAGTTGGGGCACCTACAAGAGGTTTTCACCCTCACTTCTTGCCTTGGGTGCCTCCAGGAGGTTTTCACCCAGGGATCTTTTATTCTCTTTTTTCTATTTTTTTCTTTTTTTTGTGTGTGTTTAGGGTGTGGGTGGAGTGGAGACAAAGACCTGCTCCACTACCAACATTGTTTTACTCAGATTCTCAATGAATTCTTGCTTGGAGAGGGGCTTCCTATAGATCTTCAACCTATGCACATTGACGAGCATGGGGATGGATTCTTCATCGATGGTCTGGATCAAAACTAAACCATTATCATTGGACTTTTCTACTATAGATGGTCCCAACCATCTTGTCCTCAGTTTGCTCTTGAAACCTTTTTATCTTGAATCATATAGCAACGCTCAATCTCCTTCCTGGAATTGTTTTTCTTTGAGGTGTTTGTCATGCTGTATTTTCCTTTGAAGTTGAACTACATCTAAGTGGAGAAGGGCCTACATTCTCTATTCATCCAATCCATTTAGCTGAAGTAACCTTTTCTTTTATGCATGGCTGAGATCTAAGTCCAAAAGAGCTACCACCCTTAGTGTGTTATATTCAAATTCTATTGACAGCAAAGCCTTCTTCCCATAGACCAGCTCATAGGGTGTGAACCCTGTGGTGGTTTTCCAAGTGGTGTTATAGGCCTAGGTGGCCTCAACTAATTGATCTGCCCAATATTTTTTGTTGTTGCTCACTACCTTGGTCAAAATTCCTTCCAAAGCTCTATTAGTGACTTCCACCTGTCCATTTGCTTGTGGATGATAAGGGGTGGAAGTTCTGTGCTTAATTTTGTGATGTGTGAGCAGGTCTTCAATCAAATTGGAGGTAAACTGACTCCCTTGATCTGTGACTAATTCTCTTTGATAGCCAAATTTGTAGAAGACATTCTCTCTCAAAAACTCAACTACTTTTTCTTCTGGTGTTGCCTTGATCGCCTTTGTTTCTGCCCATTTTGTCAGATAATCAATGCACAGGACCCACAAAGTCCATGCCCCACTTCTCAAATGGCTCGAAAGTCACATGAGGTTGCAGGGGCATCTCATCCCTTGGAGTAGGTTTCCCCATCCTTTGACATCGGTCACATTGGCTAATATATCTCTTTACATATTGATGAAGAGTGGGCCAATAGTAACCTGCTTGCAGAATTTTGAAAGCAGTCCTCTTTGCTGCAAATTGGCCCCACATGGCCCATCACAACAGGTTACGAGAATGTCAAAAAATTCCTCCTCCCTGACACATCTCCTCAAAATCTGATCTGGGCCAAGTTTGAAGAGATTTTCCCCAATCCAAGTAAATGGGGCACTTTTCCTCACGATCTTGCTCTTCTCTTTTGAGGACAAGTGTGCCGAGAACTATGTTGAAACCAAGTAATTTTCTATATCAACAAACCATGGAGAGAGTACTGAGATAGCAAATAGGTGTTCATCTGGGATTCGATCACCCACCATTCCTTCTTCACTGCAGGTAGATCTAGTCTAGACAAAAAATCAGCAACAACATTTTCCTTACCCAGATTATCAACAACGGTTAAATCAAAATGCTACAATAAAAGTAACCATCTAATAATATGAGCGTTTACATTGTAGGAATTTACAGGGTAAGTTCCTCAAACAGAACACCAAATGACACCGCTCATAAACAGATCACAGATCAATACATCAGTGTTTTTGACGTGGTTAAAACCCTCAAAGAGGGAAACAGTCCACGGCCTGAGCCAACGCAGCCACTTCAGGCAATTTATTAATAAAAGAATGAAATTTACATAAGCTTCTCTTGTGCACGGTTAACCTACAAATGACCCTCCATGCGCTTTAAATAGAATTCATGGACCAATCGGGTGTCAAGCCACGGATCAAGTGTCGGTAATACCGAGGAGAGAAAGAACCGTCGGATCACTACATATCGTGACCGTCGGATTGTAAGTTACAAAATGTACAAGGGTAAAGAAACACACTTTACCTAACTCTATACCTAACTCTATACTAGACCAAGTTGAACTTAACTATTCCTATGTGTCGGAATATCCTAACAT
>APFE030479989.1:367785-380061 GCA_000404065.3 Pinus taeda | reverse complement strand
AATGCAAGATGAAAGACCCATTTCTTTTGAAAGTCCTCCAATCAAGGGAAAGTTTTTACACAAAGCTATTTATGAGAAAGAAATGTTGGCAATACTACATGCACTTAAGAAATGTCGACCCTACCTAATGGGAAGACACTTCAAGGTAAAAACGGATCATGATAGCCTTAAAATACTTTTTAGAACAAAGATTATCCTCTGAAGAGCAACAAAAGTGGGTCACAAAGATGTTGGGTTATGACTTTGAAATCATCTACAAAAAAGGGAAGCAAAATGTGGTGGCAGATGCACTCTCAAGAAAGCATGAGGATGTGGAAGCATTGTTGCGTGCTTTCTATTATCCAACCAGATTGGATAAATGAAGCAAGGGAGGAATCGAAGAATGACGAAGAAGTGTGGGCACTTATTCAAAAGTTACAACAAGATTCCAGTACATCGGATACATTTACCTGGAAAAATGATTCGTTATGGTACAAAGATCGCTTATACCTCTGTAAGAATTCCCAGCTAAAACAAAAGATTCTTATGGAATTGCACACTTCTCCCTTAGGAGGGCACTCAGGATTTTTAAAAACTTACCACAGGGTTAAGGAAGAATTTTTTTGGGATGGCCTTAAATCAGATATTCAAAAGTTTGTGGCAGAATGTTTGGTTTGCCAACAAAATAAAGTTGAAACAATTAAGACACCGGGTCTATTACAACCTTTATCCATCCAAGCCAACGTTGGGAGGAGGTTTCAATGGATTTTATCACAGGTTTACCCAAGTCTGAGGGAAAGAGTGTCATCATGGTGGTAGTTGACAGACTTACCAAGTATGCACACTTTTGTGCATTATCACATCCATTTAAAGCAGTACAGTTTCCACTGCATTTATGGAAACAATTCAAAAGCTACATGGAAATCCAAAGATTATTGTAAGTGACAGA
The DNA here is from genome assembly GCA_000404065.3 of Pinus taeda. Classification (NCBI taxonomy): domain Eukaryota; kingdom Viridiplantae; phylum Streptophyta; class Pinopsida; order Pinales; family Pinaceae; genus Pinus; species Pinus taeda. The sequence goes on along the minus strand of APFE030479989.1, from coordinate 379,133 downwards.
GATCCCATTTTCACTGGAAATTTTTGGACAGAATTATTTTCCTGTCTTGGTACTCAGTTAGCTCATAGCTCATCTTATCATCCTCAATCTGATGGGAAAACTGAGATAGTAAACAAATGTTTGGAAGGATATCTTCGTTGCTTTGTATCTGATAGACAAACACAATGGGTCAAATGGTTGCCTCTGGCTGAATGGTGGTATAACACTTCCTTCCATACAACAACAAAAATGACCCCATTTATGGCACTTTATGGTATCAACCACCATCCATCACATCATATTTAAGAGAAAATTCTAAAGTTCAGGCAGTGGAACATCACATCGAACATCAAAAACAAGTCCTCCAACTCTTAAAGGATAACCTCGTGTTGGCACAGAATAGAATGAAACAACAGGCAGATCAACATCGCAGTGAAAGAAGTTTTGATGTAGATGATTGGGTGTTCCTACGACTACAACCATATAAGCAAATGTCCCTCAAGCAAGCTAAGAAGGATAATAAATTATCACCAAAGTATTATGGTCCATACAAGGTGTTGCAAAAGATTGGTACTATGGCTTACAAATTGGAGCTTCCTGCAGCTTCTCGATTGCACCCAGTTTTCCATGTTTCATGTTTAAAGAAGGTTATAGGCGACAAGCTCCCAGTTCAAACAATATTGCCAGAACTTGACGAGGAAGGAAAAATTATATTGGAACCGGAAGCAGTCATACAAACAAGATCTCGACAGCTACGAAATCGATCAATTTCAGAGTATCTTATCAATTGGAAGAACTTATCTGCGGAAGATTCCACATGGGAGGATGAAAATTTTATACAGAAGTATCCAAAACTACTCAAGCGTTGAGGACAACACTTTTTTGGAGGAGAGGGGCATGTTGGGTCCCTATAATACTAGTGATTACCCCATTACTATTGTAGTTGTACCCCTTATTAATATTGTTGTGCCCTTATTGTCCCCATATTGTTATTACTATGCCCCATAGAATCCCTTTATTGTTATTTTTGTGGCTTTATATTATTATTTTTAGGTCGGCTCGGTTATATTGTGACTCCTTAGACTCCTATATATAAAAAGGAGGTTTTATCATTTGTATGATCCAAGAATTGTTCATTTATGTAATGTAAAGGAGGTTTCCCCCTCGAAGAGGCTGAATTGTAAGGCGTTGATCTATCTTTTCTATCTTTTCTTGAGTTGGTTTCATAACAATGTATGTGTTCTGAGTAGTGCACTTTTTGCTCTTGATTTTCTGCATTTTGTAGAGTTTCAGTTGTGTTAGGGTCATATAATTTATAGGATTTCAAGGTGATTAGGAATTTCACGTTTGCTGGTTTCAAATTGTCCATAGATTTCAATTTTCAATTGATTTCATAAAAAAAGAAGGAAAAGAAATGAAAAGAGGGTATATAAAAAATAAGAAGAGAAAAATAAGAAGAAAAAGAAAGCCCCAAATATTGTTCAAATCATACAGTTTAAGCATGATTGAACAAATTTAAATTTAAGTTGATGGGCTAGAAAATAAAGAGTTGCCAAACAGTTAATTCTTGGTAAATCAGTAGCTAGGTAGAATTGGAATTTGTTCCAACTGTTTAATCTGGACCAAACAGGAGAAATAAGTGATAGAGTAGGTTATATCTTAAAAGAAAAGAGATGAAAAAGAAAAAAAAAAATGGAAGAATAAAAAATGCTAGGATAGAGAATAAGGGTAGGTAGAATCAGAGAATAAAGAAGGGGTATCAAAGGACCTTCTTCAAGATTTGGAAGACATTTCCTAAGGTTCGAAGAAAATTCAATCTTTTTAAGGTTGGATAGCAAGATTTGTAAGGAAAAGGGGATTATGAAAAATTAATAATTATCCCCCCTTTTAAACCTTATTTATTTGCCCTTTCATATTCCTATAGTCTGCCCCCATTCATAACCCGACCCCACCATGCACACACCCGTCACGTCATTGTTAACCAACACACCATATTTCCCCTCATCTCCATTCACTCCGCCCAATTGAATGGCCCATGCCTCTCCCCCCCCACCATCCGAAAGTTAATCCCGGGGGGGGGGAGGGTCCGAAGTCAACAGTTTCCGCTCCCTTACCTGTCATGCTCTCGTGAGTTTGCACCCCCCCTCTCATACCACCTACCACTCCACAAACCCCCTGAAAAGTTGTATCAGGTATCGTCCAAACGACTCACCGAAGTGAACGTTGAACACTCGCCACCTCACCTCGCCAACCCGTCCCATCCATCCAATCATCCCCATTCCTGCCGTTGAGCCATAAATGAGGTCGAGCCATTAGCCAATGGACCCACGCCAAATTAAGCCAATCTAACGTCCTGATTTCAAATCATAAGACCAACAAAGTCGTGCCAAGTTCAAACTTTAAATGTTATTGTTCACTTGCAGGCGCTTCCTCCCACTCTATTCATCTATTGCAGAGAATGAAAAGAAGAGTAAGAGAACACCAACACAGTCCAAGATTACTAATTTTCAAGCAGTGATCATCAATTCCTATTCTTCAATCCCATTTTAGTTCAAATCCCTTTCTTTCTCCCTCACTAAAAATCCCACTTCTTTCATCCTTTTTTGTTACAGAGTAGACAACAATGGAACCTAAGCAAAAAGAACCAGAAATCTTCAACCCAATGGTGCACCCACCATTGGATTTAGATCATTTACCATTCGCTAACAGGGATTTCAAGATCCATGAAACTCTCTCAGAATTTGATCTGTTTAATTTATATCACTGCTGGGAGGACAAATTCATGGAGGAAATGGATTACATAGGCCTATGGAATACAAACTTTCCTTTCTATATCTTCTCTAAAACACAGAGTTGTCTAGAACAGATCAGGAAGTGCCATTCTTGTTACAACCCACAACAAAGGGTAGTGTTGGCCCTAGCATGACATATTTTATTCACAATTGATGGTCAATCAATCATGCAGATGATGCAAGCCCCAGTTATTGAAGGCTCTGTTCCTTTTTCACATGAAGGTTTAATTGAAATGTACCAAAAACTTGATTTCTCCAAAAGAGCTAAAACAGTAGAGATTTTCATGGTCAAGAACACACATTTTCTAGGAAAAAACCTCCTTATTCCTCCTCTATTTTCCTTGATAGAACCAGACATATTGCCTTAGTTATTTCCTACCTACTTGGTTATTATTCTGATCAGTGGCTTGATGAAGCTATTATAGTTTTCTTATCCATCCTCTCCACTAAATCCAAGCCCTCAATCATTTTCAACTTCATCCAATTTCTATCAAATGTAATTCATGAACAACTTGTCAACTTTTTCACAGAAGAAGTTTTTCATTAGTCCTTAGTGTTGGTTTACATGTTTGTGTATTTTAAGGTAGACAAGTTTCAATTTTCATTGAGCAAAATGAATGATGAAGGTGAGACTCAATTAGTGATATTTTGGATAACATTGGTTATGAAAGATCAAAAGGATTTCAGCTACTTTGCATTTGTGGAAATGTTTGTACACCCAGGAATGAGCCTCCTTAGTGGAACGTCAGAACCAAGGATAAGTGAAGACATAAAAAGAATTATACAGCTGTCTGATCAAGCCAGAATTGGTGATTGGTACTTGTACCAAAACTACACTGAAATAAGAGTGTGTGGATGTGAATTGGCCCCCTATAAGCTGCGAAAGTTCCTCCCCATGAGGATCTTTGCATTAGAGTATATTAGACAGATGATCAATGCAGACGAGATGCATTTTCTAGCAGCCAAGAAGAAATCCCAATTCAGGATCAAGTCCCAAATCGGTCCCTTCATTTGCAATAGCAGAGCTACAGGAGAGGAGGCATATATAAAACTAAGAGAGATGAATTTCACCCATAGCTTCACTTGGTCTTATGACCCTGTTGTGTTGTACAATAACCCCCCCATTTCATAAAAACCTTTACACAAGATCTTAATATGAAATGGGTCCCTTTAAAAATAAGCTTATTTAGATGTGTGAATAAAATGGTATTTACTTCATCACAAGAAAAATCCTTACTAAAAGGCCTGACGTAAATGAATCATTTTATAGAACATTTTAAATAAAAAACAAAGTGCTCCTCTAAAAATATTATAAAACCATTTTATATTGCGATAAAGCGATCAGAGATTGCATATCACAATATAAAAGGAAACACACAAAAAAACAAAACCTCACCCAATTCTCCAATCCGAAAAGGTAATTGCAATTGGTAATCGGGGAAAACAAATTCCAAAGGTACAATAAAACAAAGCCCCTCAACTCCTCTGATCCGATAAAGAAATCGTAATTAGAAAATCGGTTGTGTCAATGATAAAGGGACATATGAAAAGGCCTAATCAAAACTCCTGATGCAATAAAGCAAATCACAATCAATAATCGGCAGAGTCACATGACAAAGGGATAAAGCTCAAGCCGAATCCCGACTGCGATCTATTAATTGGGCGTGCATCTCAAAAGATAAATATACATTAAAACAATTTGCATGCATTATCTTGTATCACCTTTCGGTAATCGGAAATATTTATAGCAAGTGCTAAAGCCCTTCTCTTTGACACTCCCGATCGCCGATTTGCGATTTATCGCCAATCATAAATTAGTGAAATCTAAAGCACACTTGAAATAATCATTTAGCGTATGAGCGACGTGATGGGCCTTTATGATGTTATTTACCACAATTGACAGTTTAGACAGCTGTTCAAAACTCCAGTTAAGGATAGATATTTTGAAAGATCTTACCCATGGTAATCCTTAACTATATTTCATTTATCATATGCCAATCAACGTAATTCTATTCATTTTCATATTGGCTTGCATCAACACTTTCTCTGTATCACGGTTTGTAACTATTTGTGCAGAATTCCTCCGAAATCAGAAATCTAGAGAAAATGGGGAAGAAATCAAAGAAGTCCACATTCACTCTTGCAGCCAAGGAACCACAACCAAGCAAGAAAGGATTAATCTTAGATACAACGTGTCTTGGTCTAAGAAACACTAGCTGGGAGAGCATTTATAATCTGATAGAAGTAGAGGAGCCCAAAGAATTATCAGAGGAAGCCACAACCGATTCAATTAACAAATCAGAAGGAACTCTAAAAGAATTGACTTGTTCTTATCTTCACAAGATAACAATGCTACCTAAAATCCTTCCATTTACTGACGTGGTAAGATAGGTGGTAGAGAAAATTCCAGTCTCGGACAGAACATTTTGCACAACTGATGGGAGGATATTCAACTCATTCCAGCCTGAGGATCTCAGGAAAATGTACCACTTACCTCAACCTAAGAAGCGATACAACAAGGCATTCCTAGAAGCATTTGCGAAGGAAAACGACTCAGAGTCAGCTCCGATAAAGCAATGGAGGCATTTCCCGGAAAAGCACAAGCATGAGTCATTGGGTAAGTACTCTGTTGACTCATTGGCTTCCCCTTATTGCTATGTTGGAGCTATGATGTGTAGGATGTGGGGAATACATGATTCTGCCAAATTCACTATAGAAATGGTCCCTCTAATGGAAGTTGCAATCAATGTTTATGTGATGGATTGAGCAAATATTTTGTCTAATAAACTAGCCACATCAATTTTAGAGTACAGAACAAATGCACATAAGACTTCCTGGACCATTCCCCCTTTATATTATAGTGCATACATTATGGATACAATTTGTTTCAATTATGAATATCTGGTACTCAGATGGAGATGGACTCCCCAAGACCTGAATCCAATCCATATTTACCATAAGCAGTTATGGAAGGCGCATTACAAAAATCATCTGTATAAAATTTGCAATGGTTTTATTTTACCTGTATATTATTCTATTTTTAATAAGCCTGCTCTTAGGATATCCCAGGAAGTAGAGACTGACTTGACAACAGTAGGTAGCTGGTTCAGGGAGAAAAAATTTACCTATGTAAGGCTTTTTGATAGCCTTACTAAACCCCATGTTCTCCCCCTGTATGTGTTTGATAAATTGTTAGCTCAGGAATTGGCTTATCAAATTACAGTAGAAGGGACATCCAAAACCCTTAAGGATTGAAAGAAACACATGTGGCCTACATTTCCCTTACTATGTGGCATTTTCACTCTACATGACTACAAGCATGTCGAGAAAGAGACAGAAAAAATTCAAATTTTGAATCTTGCCACAATTCCTAATAGGCAATATGATCTAAGATAGATTGCTTATAACGTCACATCTCGAGCCAAACTTGCTAAATTTGATCATGAAGCTGATGACTTCGATGATTTATTCGCTTCAGCTGAATCATTATTTCAGGTTAAAGGATTGGCTAGGATGAGGTATCAAGATGAAGGGCTAGAAACATTTAATAGGCTTAGAGACTAGAGGTTGCAAACTCTGTCTTTAGACCTATTAGCCACAACCCCTATAGTTCAGCCATCCAGTCAAACTGAACGAAAAGCTACTGATAAGACTCCTGTAGTGGAAAAGATCTCTGATAAAGAAAAAACGCCAGAACAGGAACAGGAACAGGGAAAAGGCAGTGAACTCATTGATTCAAACATTCATATTGATCCCAAACTACTCAAAGAATGGCAACAGTTTGACTCAATCATCAGCAATACTGAGAGCTTGCAAGGATTTAGCACACCTGAAGTAACAACTGGTCAGAAGACAAAAACTAATACAGTTCTGACTGAAGGAACTAGCGGCCCACCCATGACTCAAAATGATATAGAGATGATTCCAGAGAACCCTTCCGATGAAATTGTTTTGCATGTAGAAGAAATACCACCCTTGGATGTCTTCTACAGCCCTAAGCATAGGGCTGTAATAAAGAGACAAAGGAAAAAGAGAAAACTTGATCAATTTTCTCTTTTGCCTGCACAAATGGAAATAACTAAAGTGGTATGGAGAGAGGAAGTCAACCATTTCAAAAATCTTACTAAACTCTTTCAGTATGCTGGAGCATACATAACAACTATTATGGACAAGGCATCAAAAGTCAGGAATTTGCTTAAAGAAAAGGATCAAGCAATCGTTTCACTGGAGACACAGGTACATGAGAAGCAACAGAGAATAGAACAGTTAGAACAACAGTTGGCAATACAGAAGTAGTCAAATGATTAATTACGTGAGCAATTGCATAAAGAGAAATAGAGGATTGATCAACACACAATACATAAGCACCAAGAACTATCGCTAGCATTAAGCAAATTGCAATCAATAAATGAACAGTTGAGCAAATCAAAAGAAGAGAAAATTGCTCAACTGTCACTGCAAAGAGAAAGGTTCAAAGGATATCCCTAAATGGGAGAATTCAAATCAGAAGCTCTCCAGATTACTAAAGCATTATCTAATCAGTTGAACTTGTTGTGTCATAATATCTCTCTTGCTCTACCCCTATGTGAAATTTCCTCATCTATGATTGATAAATCAGTTGATGCAAGATAGAAATTGGAGCAGGCAGATGAAACACTAACAAAGTTTCTCTCTTAGCAAGAAACCAAGGAAGGACAAGCTGCAAATCTACCCCAAATTCTGGAATCACATAAGGAAATCCTGTTCCTAGAATGGCAATCTCAACTAATGAAAGCGAAAAGGGAAACTTCAAGATGCAGATCGACAACTAGTAATCTGATTGAATTGATTAATGATACTATTTATTTGTCAAATTTAATTTCAGAATGTTCTCTAGGGAAACTGCCATCGGTGAAAGCATTGGAGCAGACATGGAAATAGGAGCTGGGAAAGAGGGAGAGATTGATCGCGGGCATTCAAACTTTAACATGGGAAACCTTTTGGTTCTTCCTTGTTAAACCACATAGTCAAAGGATAGTGATGATATACCTAATTGATTCAATCAGTTACATGATTCCTGAAATTATTGATGCCACATATACTACCCAACTACATTCGCGTATGAGTCATCCTCTAGAATTGCAACCGATGCTCACCATATGCCAGCTCAAACCAAAAGATAGTCAGCCGAAATAATGCAGCATTCTTACCAACTGCAAGCATGTCTATTTCAGGGAGATTTTCATATATTTGTGATTTGGTTATACCAGCCCACAACATTTTTATTTCATATTTAGTTAATTTAGATAGTATTTATAGACCCTTTCATGTTTTTAGAAAGGGTCCTAAAATTTTGTATTAAGACTTGGATCGGGAGTTGCACTACTGTGCTTTTGATATATATATTTTTATAAAAACTCGACATGAATTCTGAGTTTTTAATGAAGAGTACTTTTGTGTGATATGCGCTATTGCTTCTTATAAAAGTATTTTGAAGCTAGAAAGAAGGATCCAAATGCAATTCATATCGAAGGGGATTCAAACAAATATGGTACTATTATCTATGTTTTGCTTCATTATTTTATGTGAACTAGTTTTCATTCATTTTGCTATTATTGATGTATGTATAAGCTCTTACAACAATCTCTTTTACATATCACTATTGAATGTTCAAGAGTTGTTATTTTTCATCTATATATGTGTCAATGATATATAAAGATTAGTGCAATAATGTTTTAATTATTACTTTGTTCAACTAGTTGAACAAAGTAATTACCATATGAATAAATATTTTTGTTTAAAAGTAGAGTAATCTATATGCCTACTTTTCAATAAGAACCATTAAGAATTGCACTAACACAAAGACTTCCCGGGATAGATTAGTTAATTACATTATTGCATTTTAGAATAAATATTTCACCATTTTCCATTAGATATAAGTAAATCAAACACTTATCCATCCCATTAATAAATCATTGGGAAACTGGTCCCATTATCCCTAGTCAGAGCCACCACACCAAACGCAAAAGGAGTTCCCTCCAACTCACACCTCCAACTTCCCCCTTGCAGGCTAGAACTCCAGTTTTCAAGCGAGAAGTAGAGGAGACAACGACCACTGCTCAACCCCAAAATATCTCAGATAAATTAACTCCAGAATCTCCCGAAGTATATTCTCTAATCCAAAAACTTCAAGGATTCTCAATATAACCACAAACATTTGAGCTATCTCAAGGCAGTGTAACTTCACAATTTGTTCCCTCTCACCGTCTCACCGGACTTCAGAGTGAAAAGCTTGGTATTGAACCTACTGAGCTACCTTTGCCTAAAAGGAAATGAGCAAGGAAAACAACTAAAGGATCTAATAGTGAAACTTTCTCATCATCATCATCCATTTCATCTTCTCCAATGCGAAGTCAACCATCCACCCCTCCACTCCAGATTTTTGTTCAACAGGGAACTGGAACTTCAACATCTATTTCTCAACCTCCTCAAACTTCAATATCTGCTCCTTCCCAACCATCTAGAACTTCATCGGTGCTATCATCTATTAGTGGCTCGACAATGGCTCAGAATCCATGGAATAATCCCAGTGTAGTCACAATCCCTGCACCTTTGCACCCATTAGCAGCTCATCCTAAAAAATGGTTGCCAAAATTTAATCTAATTGCAGGCATACATGTAGCTGAACACATTGTCATGCGGAAAGAGTTAATCTTGCGGACAAAACCAACCTCCCTAGAAGCCTAAGACTTTCTAGTGACAAACAAGACAATTAAGAGCAATCCTTCTCTAAACATGCATTTACCATACAAGAAATCAAGTGTTTTAGATCCTACCTGTAGTTCAACGCTGTTGTAGTAGTCTAGCCTCGTCGATCCAGATGAGCTCCTCCTTCACTTCGAAACCTGCATTCACTAACAATCAAATGATTACATAGCACCTGAATATCTCATAAAATAAAACATATTCAACATACAGACCAAGGAGTATATGAAACAACTCATTAATAACAAATTGTTGAGAAGAATGGACTTATTTGTATTAATAGGAAACAAAAGAAACCATTACAACCTGAGCCTTGGTGTTGTGCAAGTTCCTCCCAGGGTCCAGCAAGAGTTTTCCTTTACTTTGATAAGCTCACCCACTTCCAAATGAAACAAGAAAGGATGGGAATCTCTCCTCACAAGCTTCTACAAGGAAGTCCTAATTCCAGCAGCATCTACCCTTTGGAATGTTCAGCTTTCAACCTCCCCTCCTCTGGCCCAATGCCTGTATTTATAATGTTCTAGATGAAGTTAATCAGGTCCAACATCAATGGGATAGTCCCCTCTTTTGGATGGGGTAGCTCCTCTCTTGATGGGATAAGTTCCTCTTTCATAGGGATGCATGAACCATCTGGAGGCGCTCAATACATGTCAAACAACCTTCTAGAATGCTCTAGAAATGACCACAAGTAACTTTTTTAAGATGAAACTCGCGCCTTTTTACCTTTACAGGAGTACGCACCCAACCCTTGACATATAGAGTGTACAAGTACGCAGGTATAATGAGCTTGGAGTGCGTACACGCAGGTAAGGTAGAGAGAACCTGCGTACCCAGAGATAAACATGCTTTTTAATGACTTTCTCTCTTTCTTGAAGTTTGACATGGAGAGCAGAGGTATAAGGCTTGACAAGGAGGATAAGTATGACTGTTGATGGAGCCATACTAACTGCAAATAGTCATGGTGACAAATTTTAGTGTAACAGATTTCCCCCTAAAGTGCAAAGCCTGTAATAGATTAGGGTTTTTATATCATCTAGGAAGGGTGAAGTACTTTATCATTTCAAGGATTATCTTGTGGAGAGCCCAGTCAGAACCTGCAATTTTCAACACAAAATACATGTATAAGATTATATCATCGCTGAGGTAGGCATTGCCATACTCAGATCAAAAACTTTAACTAACAGACTAACTACTACTCTGATACAGGAATGATTTCATACATCATAATCATAGACTCGTGTAGACACAGTATGGGCGCAGCCATCTGTTTATGATTGGTCTACAATATAATGAATACAAAACTCCTCGCAGCCTGGATGGTGGAAACTAGATCCAGGGTCTTCATCTCTACTTCCCGAATTGGTACGATTCTAGCCATGTGAATAAATGAGTCGATGTCGAAAATGGTAGAAACCACTGATTACCAGTCAATGATGTAAACTGTTAACAAGCGTGAGAGATACCACCAGTAATGTCAATGGTTCTCAAAGTACCCAGCACAATCTATGAGATGTGAATGAATGAGTCGATGTCGAACATCTCATGGAATCCTTCGATCTCAAGTCAATGATGAAAACTACGTCGAAGGCGAGAAACCTGCCATTGATGCATGCAGACTCCAAGGTACTGACGATTTCTAAGTCAACTCTCTAGATAATGTGTTGATGTCGATAGAAAGCGACCCGTCGCAGGCAAGCCAACAACACGAAATCATAGTTCAAGTTGAAGAAATGTTGCTGCAAGGACTGACTCAAGGATGACACAATGGATGATAGGTATTTTGTGGTTGGATGTTTCATTTACAGACCTCTTGAACACATAACAACACAACAG